>JAEVLN010000031.1:169471-273476 GCA_018350325.1 Globodera rostochiensis
ATTTAAGGTTTTAAACTACTTTTTCGTAATTCTGCCTTAATAAAAATTTTAAAATTTATAATTATTAAGTTAAATTATAAATGTTTTATTGTAAAGGTCAGCTTTTATTTAATATTGTCTTAATCTTAACAAATATTTGATCAAATGAATTAAAAATATTTTTATGGATAGAAAAATTTCAAATTTCAATATAAGGCCACTTTTAACCTAAACAATTATTTAAACTAATTCTAATATAAAATGCAAAACCCATAAAAGATAATCAATGCTTTTTCGGGATATTTTAAATCATTTTCGTTTTATGTAGTTGTCCATTTCTTTTCTCAGCTTGATTCTTTGGGTAAGTGACAATCTATTGATTTATTTTAAACATTCATTTTTTAATTTTGATTAATTATATTTGAAAATTTTTAATCTTTATAAACTTTTAAATCGCATTTGCTTTTTAATATTTAGTTTTAGATTTTATGACCTAGATGAATATACATAAATTAATTAAATGGTTTATTATTATCGTAGATTTATTTGCAATTAACTATGACAAAGATAAAAATTCATTTATGCAAATTACTAAAAATTATTTAAGAACATTAATTTAATTATTAAATAAAAAACGTATGTTTTAATGATTTAATTAAAGATAAATTTTAAATATATAACAAACAACAAATTTGTAAATAAGAGCAAGTTTAATAAAATAAAACTTAATATATAATTTTTGCTTGGATCTAAAATGCAAGCATAATAAATAATTTTAAAAAATTAAATCAAAAAAGTTGTAGACTTCAAAAAGTTAAATCGTTATTAATAAATATTTATCCAGAGTTGAAGGCGTAAAATGAAATGCCGATAAAGGATTAAAAATCTTAATGACAAAAAAATTACATAATTAATTTAGAGAAAATTCCCTCTATTGTTTGGTGAAATAATAATGATTAATAAATACTAACAAGTATTTCGTCACATAGTCCAGTAGTTGGACTCTTTGAACGTTGGGTTCGATGCCGATGATGAATATAGAGGTCATCAACATGGGTCTTTTGAGATTATATGATTAAAAAAAAATTCCGAGAAAATTGGTGCAGAAATTGATAGGAATTTGAGATTACGGGCTCGGAAAAGGACGAAGTTTCCATCTCAAGATTAAACCATTTAATAATTGAAACTCAATATGTGTCAACACAACGAATTGATTCTGAAAGTTTACCATAATCAACAAAATTAAAATTAACACGGCAAAATATTATTTAATTACATATTTATACATCAAATAAATGCAAGAATATTTATGTAATAATCACCAAAATTTCAAATATAAATTAATATAACCCTGTTAATGCATTAAACAAATTGGATTCATTGCCTACTGCTACGCCATCGTGAAAAACATGCTTCCGAGCAAAATTTAAGATGAAATAAAATGTCCTTTTTTGAAATAACCTCTAATACATCTAAAATGTAAATAATAAAAATGCCAAGATACATGATAATTTTAATAAATGTTTTGTGTAATATAAAAGGTAAACTATGATTTAATAAATTCTTGGATGGGCAAATGACGAGAAAGCCACCCCGGACAATACCCCGAAATCAAAAAGAATTAGCATGAAAAAATTACATATATACCACCCAAAGTTGATTTAAAATTTCCGTGATAGTAAATTGTTATTTATATTTGTTGGCAGCACTAAAATTGCTTAAATTTATCATTTATAAAGAAGAAAAAGGTTGCATACAAAAAATCTTTATATTGAAAAAGCATGCGCAATTATAATGGGTGATTTGAATTAGGTCTACCAATGAAAGCAATAAAAATTATTAACAATTAATTGACTTGGAGTAAGCTTAATGATACCTTACAACATAAAAATAAATATCAATTAACAAGTGCCAAACTCATTTGACTGTTAACAATTTAACCTAGCTAATTGATGAACTTTACTTTAAAAATATTAAACGCAAATATTGTGTTTAATTTGATAAAATAGAATATTTAAATTAAACTAAGCCACTCAAAACAAGCCAGGGCCCTATACCAAATCTCACTTTTAACTTTTAACTTTGAAGATTTTCACTTTAACTTTGAAAAAGTTAAAAGTTTGCGTACCAAATGTGCTTTTCAAGTTAAAAGTTCAAAGTTAAAAGTTAAAAGCGAAAACTTCAAAGTTAAGGGTGACTGCGTACCAATTGTTACCTTTAATTCACGTTACTTTTAAAAGTTACTTTTAACTTTGAACTTTTGCCATTAACTTTTAAGAAATTTCTTCAAAGTAAAAAATGGGCCTAAATCAATAATTTAAATTTGTATAACTCGAGACTGGCTTAACAGAAAAATGTGAAATTTTAGAGGAAGCTCGAATAGAGACTTTCTGATCACATATATTTTTTTCACATTTTTTGACCCATTATTTATTCGGCAATAAAATACTAGCCAAAAGTGATCGGTTTTTGACAAATATTGTCACACAAATCGCCATTTAATACTCAGATTTCTTGAGTACAGTAAAAGTGTTTTCGCCCTCCGCTTCAACTTCGTAGCGCCCCATCTTGCGCTGCAATTCGACAATTTGCAACTCCACGAGTTCAACGCTGCGACGTTTGTACTGAATGTCAAACTCGGCCAATTGGAGCTGTTTTGTCTTGAGCTCGACTTCCTTTTCCAATAATTGCAATTTCAATTCCTCGAAACTGCGACGATTTTCTCCGCCGAAACCGCCGCCGCCGACGGCGGTGGAAAATTGTGACGGCCTTTCAACCTGTGTTGGAGATGGTTATCTCTTTGGGGGATACCATAATACCGCTGTTGTACCTTTGGACGTTTTCGCATTTGAAAACGTGGTGTGTAAATGCTTCCAGCAGCAGCAGCAGAAGCTGAGGATGAAGCAGCTTCCCCCAACGGCGGATCAGAAACATTCAGTTTGATGTCGGTTTCCTCTTTTGAAGCATCGAATTCGACTTGCTTCTGCCAAGTTGTCAGCTTAGCGCCGGAATCACCGACATCCTCCATAATCTCAACTTCTTCTGAGAATTTTTCCATGCGAATTATGACGGACTCCCACTAAATTTGTTTTAAATTTTAAAAATTTACGACGGCGCACATTTTTCCAATTGATCCCTGCAGAACCCGTTTTACGCGCGCTTAGCCACTTTGATTCGACGGCTCGCTTACGATAGCCATACACATTGTCTCTCAGATCGGCAATCGACTTCTCAAACACACGAAATCCTTGAGCTAGCAGCTCCGAGTTAAGCTCATTCCAAGCTTCATCCTTGCTTTGTTTGTAGGAAGCTCCTTTGGCTCGGCCAAATAGTTCCGAATAACGACTCTCGATTGCCGTACAAAGGGCCATTATCTCTTCATCGCTAATAGTTTTTTTCGCCATCTCCCTTAAAGCTATTAAATAAGACATTTAATAGACTTTAAAATCGATGAAAGCAATAAAAGAAAAACTATATTTATGAGCAATTTTGGGTGTTTTCAAAAGAATGATGATGTTCAAAGAAACGACACATCTGCCGCCGCTGCTACTGCATAATCTGCTGCTGCTAACAAACATTAAAAAGTTTTGGTGTCAATATTTACGCCTTTTAATTGTTATTGTGTGGAAGGCGTTTGCAAAACATTGTTGAACTAATAGTCTTTTTCTAATACCAGTCGGCTGGTTCACTGTTTAAATGTTTCGTGCG
This sequence comes from Globodera rostochiensis, assembly GCA_018350325.1. NCBI lineage: Eukaryota > Metazoa > Nematoda > Chromadorea > Rhabditida > Heteroderidae > Globodera > Globodera rostochiensis. The sequence continues at coordinate 173,159 of JAEVLN010000031.1, forward strand.
ATCTACGAAAGCTCAGAAGATGAGGAATTTGAGACACCTGCTTCTGCTACTGTACGACAGTATCGCGCGCTGATTGTCCATGACAATACCAGAGATTTTTATGTATTTTTAAAATGATCTAATTACTCAAACGTCATTATTCAAGGAACGCTTTCGTATGTACCCTGATCAATTTGAGAAATTGATGGAGAAAATCGCTGGTCGTTTGGAACCAAAATATTCTGCGAATAATGCTATTGAAGGAAAATTTAAATTGTTGACTACACTTCGATTTTATGGGCACAACGCTGATTTTTCTTCCCTTCAAGACGAGATAGGTTTAAGACATTTTTGGTTTAAAAATCTATGGGTTTTTAAATAAGGACCCTCAAAAATGTCGATATCGCGGTTTGTCAAGCAAACAACAATTGTAAATGAGGAGGAGCAGAGCGTCATGAATTAGGCGCTGCAACTAACTCAACAATACCAATCCCAACATTCTGAAGCCACTTTGCTTGAAGAAAACGAGCCACTCTCACAAAATCCACGAGAGCGCCGCCGCAGGGGCATGGAATTGTTAAATGACCAGTTCGAACTATTTAAACAAATGCATGCTCTTTAAAAACACAATGCTTTTAAAATTCAATAAAGAGATTTTTATTTCCGTCATGTATCTAAGCCTTAAATGTGATTCTTTTTTTGGGTGTTTTGCGTACCAATTGATTAAAAGTTACCATTAAAAAGTTTCAAGTGAAAAAAAAAACAATTGGTACGCGTTTACTTTTAACTTATAACTTTGACTTTTAACTTTGAAGATTTCTGCCTTTAACTCTTAACTTTTTAATGGCAATAATTGGTACGCGTTATTTTTTACTTTTAACTTTGACTTTTAACTTGAACTTTTAACAAGTTAAAAGTAAAAGTGAGATTTGGTATAGGGCCCAGCCGTGAACATCGGACTCATGTGGCCTTTTGACTTCGTGACACGCAGCATAAAAATAACTATCAGTCCTAATTAACTTTAATTAGAAACAAATTTTGAATTTTCTCGTTAAAAACATTTTTGATGGAATTAAATAAATAACTTGCCAATAAATCCATTTAATCTTTAACTTTTACTGAGTAACTAAGTAATTCAACTTATTATGCTAGCTTTCTTGATTCTTTGTTTGAATTATTTTAAATAAAGGCGGGATTTCAGAATAAACGATTTTTGTTGATAAATTACTTTAGAAGTTCTGGTATTACATACATAATAATGATGCGCTAACTTTAAATAATCATAAAGCCTCACATATATGATTTTTTTTATGAACAATTTTTTTGCAAGTTCTTTGAGAGGGCAGTTTAGCTAACAATTATACAAGACCAAACATGTCCTTATTCATATTACGTATATTTTGGTATTCACTTTCTAATTCAAATTACCGATTATAATTGCGCATGCTTTTTCAATATAAAGACTTTTTGTAATTTAGTCATTTTAAAATTAGAAATCTGACAACCAGTATTGCTATATTTAACGGAAATTCTATATAATTTATGCTGTTTACTTTTTATTGGATTTAATTTAATTTTATTTTATTGTATTGATTGTTTTGTTCAAATGGGCAGGGAGAAATGACAAATATTTATTATACGCTAAAATAATTGGTAGTTTCTTTATAAGAAGATTTGCTTGGTAATATCATCTTATCTCAATGGATTATGCGTTTTTATTTTTAAATGGTTTATTAATTTTTAAGTTGAAGTATGATTATTTTGTTTATTTATTTTGAATCTTTATTCAAAAGGATTTTTTTTTAGCTAATTTTGTTTTCTTTTGATTATTATGTACATTTTCTAATTGCTCTGGACGTAATACATCCTGGTTTCAAATATTTATTGACATATTTTAAATAATCTTTTTTGATTTAGTATTTTATCGTTAAATTTTGAAATATTTTTACAAACAACATCAACTTCCTGCTAAACATACACCCCTGCGAAAAATTAAAGATTATGATTGGATAAGAATATTTTCTTAATTTTACTTTTTTAAGGTAGTTTTAATCACCAAACTGGTAGTCACAGAATATTAATTTATATTACTATATATGTTTTTATTTGTTTATGGTGTCTTTTCTTTGAATATTTATATGCTGTGCAATCGCAGTAATTTAGGATATTCGACTTTTCAATTCTCACCCGCGTGCTTCCGGCACTTTTCCCAATTTATAGTTTACCCTCCTTTATTTCGAGTTTGCATTAATATTAATTATTACCTTGAATTCTTTTAGTAATTCGTTTTTTATTAAATAGGTATATTCGATGTTGAAAATGTTAAATTTTGCTATATGTATGAAATTGTAATAATTAATATTAATTTGCATAATTTTTGAAATCAAAGATCTATTTTTAAGCTTTAATAAGTAATCTTTTAACTTTGTTTAGGTATCTTTACTTATTTCTGTTTTAATTATTAATATTTTAATTGTAATTAAAAGGAATTAATTTAAAAAAGTTTTTTTTTAATTATTGCTAATTATTTACCAAATGTGAGTATTTTTCAAATTAAAATTATGCGTTTATTGCTGATTGCAATTAAATATAAAACTGACTCACTAATCTCTGGTTCTTTCGCCACACTAAATTTTGTTGCGAGAAATTTTTATTTTTCTAATTATTATTCTTATTTCGAATTCATTTTATTATTTTCGTGAAAAACTATTATTTTTATTACCTGTCAGCTTATTATTAATTTATGAAGTTATTATTAATAACATTAATTTAGTCTCGCCACATGCCCCATCCATAATTGATGGTGCAACATTCCCATTCGACTAGGAAGAATTCTAATGGCTCTTCGCAAATGTCAAAGGTCATTTGTGTCGTTGACTCTGAATATTTTAAAATTATTTTGTTCTCATATGTTTTTTTGAGTATTAACGCGATCGTTGTTCTTTTGCCCCACAACCGTGAGGATTACTTTCGTGTTAAGCAAACAGTTTTTCATGTCTTATGTCAATATGGCATTTTTGGCTGTTATAATTTAGCGTCTGACTTTTTCAAAATTTCAATATATTTTTTTAAGTTTTAGTTTTATTTTGATTTATACTTCGAATTCCACTAAATATTGCAAATGCTTTACCATTTAATGTTGGCAAAACGCCACCTTTGATCAGGTACTTGAAAGTGTACTTGCATGCTTTCTGACCAAACACATATTCAATATTTATGTGAGTACCGTATTTGAGCAGCAAAAGGGGTTAAGCTTTATATGCTGTAACTATTTTATTGTAGAAGATTTGGAGCTATATTTTACATAATGTCAAGATAAAAGATTATTTGATAACTTGTCAAAATATACTAACTGGTTTGCTCGGGCCTTTTCTCAACTTGCCGCAAATCATCTTCTATGATTTTTTTTTATTCAATATATTTTCTTGCGCGAGTGCTAAATGATTTTGTTTAGGGCTCTTGTTATTATGTAAATGATCTTGGCAAGTATTAATTTTTGCATTCAAAGTGAATTTATTTTATTTATATATATTTCATTATATTTTTATTTATTTAATCTTTTTATTTAGTTTATTTAATGCTTTTTTACTATGTTGATTTTTTGATAATTAAATTTTATAATCATTTAATTTTTTGTAATTTTTTTATTCCCTCACTTATGAGTTTTTTTACTTGCGACTTTCATTCAATCATCGGGAATTTTTGTGCTGCCGTCTCTGTAATTTGCCAATTGTTCCGTCCTAAATCCTTTAATTTTACATACAGGTACTTTTTTAATTTAAAATTTTCAAGTTTAATTTAACCAGTCAAAAGTGCATAAATATTAGGTGAATTTACAGTTATTTACTTGAAAGTTTTATAGGGATTCAAACAGAGTTTTGTTTTAGTGCCAAAAAAAATTTGAAACTAATGAATCCAGTTTAGAAACTTAAAAATACAGTTTGCCAAAAAATAAAAATATTTCATTCTCATTCTAAAGTTTTTTCGGCGTTAACTTGGAGAAAAGAGTCGAGACAGCAAACGCTCTATTGATTTGCGTTTTGAAAAGTTTCTCATAAAGCAAAAAAGTTTAAAAAAGTCATTCTAAATAGGTTTACCAGAGTGAAACTCTAGTTGACTACATACCACCGAACTTAAAACAGGGCTTAGTTTTGATGTGGAACTTATTACAATTGTTTTGTATTTAAATAAAAAATAAATAACAAATTTATAAGAAAAATAATCCAATTAATTGAACTATTTATAAATCAAGCGATTTTATATAATGAGGAATACAATCGTGATTCGGGTGTCATAAAGCTATATAAATATGTTATAGAAATACTTTTCTAACCATCGTTAATGTTTGGATGTAATTGTTTTATTTAAAATCAGTTGGTTTATGAGTTGGCAAAACAGCGCAACTCTCCAAATAAGACAAATTTAAATATTAAAATTCCGGGAATTATTAACATCCTTTACAACAAACAGAACCAATAAAGATATTTGTTTTATTTATTAAAGAATTTTGATTAGTTTTTGAAAATTCTTATAAATAAATATAATTTAATTTTTGTAATAAACCCAATTAATAATAAAAAATAAAAAAAGTTATGTAAGAAGAAATTGTAAGATTATTTTATACAATGGCGTTCAACAAACTTTGCATTTGCATTTGCACATGGCGAGTAAGCATCGGATGGACAAATGGGGGCCGCTTAGGCACATGCAAATATAAAAGGTTTTATAAACTTGCACTCTGCCATAAATACCAAAACAAGTATCCTTAATGTAATAAATTCAGAATTGCAAATATTTTGAAAATGTATAAATAAATTTTTTAGGATGTTAAAATACTGCATGAAAAATAAATTTACACCTAAAATAGCTATTATAATAAATTAAAATTTATACAAAAAGCCAACCCGTAGAAGAACTAACACAAATAAATCAGCATCTCTAAAGTAAATATTATGAAAAATATTTGTCTCCTGAATTGTTCGTTTGCGCAAAGCCATGCGAATGGTATAATACTCTCGCATTTTGTAACGTTTACAACAATTCAACTGAGATAAAAAGGACAACAAATATCAAAGAAATGACAAATGGGGAATAAAACATAAAAATTTAAACTATTTTTGTTAAACTTAATGGTGCTTTTAAAAAGAAATATGAGAAAATCACTTTTTAATATATCAAAAGCGGACCATGAGATGGATTAGGAAAATTCTAATTGAATTTATTCAAAAATATTTGATTATTTTAGTTTTAAATGATAATTGAAATTTTGAATAAATAAATTTTAAAAATGATTAATTTCTTTAATTTGGAAGGCCTTAAAATTTTAAAACTTATCAATCACAATATACATGACAACTCGGGCCAATAGAGATCGCACATAAAGATCGTATAAGTATTCTATAATTCAAATTTAACAGGTGTTTAACCATTTTGATCATAGCCGTTAAAATTACGAATTTTTAAAATTTTGTTTTAGAAAATTTTTAACACCACTTTGAGTTATTTGATTTGTTTTCATATTCGACTTTTCAATTCTCGTTCACATGAAGGAACAGCTAAAAGTGGAATTGTATTGATAAGAGCTGGATCTTTTATTTAGTTTTGTCAGTGCGTTGTTTTTTTAAATTTCTTTCTCTTTGACTATAAGTCTTGGTCATTATGAGAATATTATGGCCTTCTGGTTGACCAAAGTTCTGATCAGGTCGGAAACTCCACTTTTAACACGATGATTTTTGCAGACAAGTAGTTTACTTTATTTGTTCGACTAAAAGCATATTTGTAAAAGTAAATTAATTATTTATAGTTTATGTTAATTTGGTATTTTTAGAAAAAATTATCATCATTTATTTAATTGTTGGTTTCTTAAATTGTAAACAATAAAATGCCGCAAACCTTGTTGCCAGATCTTGGATTCGGTGCGTGTCAGTCTTTTGAAATTTATATTTATATCGTATAATTTTTTAATGACAAATATTCTTATTAATTTATTTCAAAGAGGAGCTTTTTTTTGCTTTTAATAATTTTACTTATTTTTGTTCTTTAATTTTATTTTTATAACTTTTTAAATTTTCAAGCTTGCAGATTATAACATGTATTTTTTATTTGGTAACAAAAATTTTAATATTTGAACCGCGTTTTGGCTTTTAATTTAATTTATTGCGCTTAGAATAAATTTGTTTAATAATAAATTTGTAATTTATTTCGTATATTTGTAAATTGCATTTTGCCGCTGGGTTATGTCAACAGTTCTCTTGGGCATCAACAAAATTAACTGACAAAAGTGAAATTGCGATTCTTCCTTATTTAGTTTAACTACGGATTGCATGCAACCCCCAAATTAAGGAACATTTAATTTTTTTGTGTTGATTTTATTAAAAATTCACAAATCCTTTTAAATTGTGTAATATTTATGCTTGTCAATGTTTATATTAAGATTATTTTATAGTTCAAGATTTGTAAAGCAGTATATAATTAACAACCTTTTAACTACTTGTTAGTTACAAAATTGGGTTTTCAGATAAAAAAACCCATTTTGATATTTAATAATTTTTTAATTCATTATAAATATGTTTAATCTTGAAAGATGAAGTAACGCTATAATCAAAAAATTAAAAACTAATTAGAGTGGAGGCCATCTAAACGGCAATATGCTCTGATTTTTTTAATTGCAATTATATACAAATACGCTGAAAGTGTTTTCTGCTGCCGAGTGCCTGAAAAAGTGTTTACAATTAAACCTTTTAATAACTATTGGAGGTTCGATATGCTTTCGCATATAAAGCCACTAAGTCATTGTCTTCAAGAAGTAGAACGAATTGTTTTGTCGTAACATGATGCGGGTAATTTCTCCACGGCCACTTCAACGGAGTTCTTTTTCGGGATGATGAGTTCAAAATCGATTACTGCTACGAAATCGTTTTTTTATTTTATGCTCATTTTAGTATGCCTTAACTAATCTTAACTTATATTTTAATATTGTGATTTGATAAAATACTCATCATCTATTTTTGTTGCAAAAAACATATACTTTATTATCAACGAAGATTGTAATGTTGCGGTGCACATTCAATCAGGTGATTGTAATCGGAAAGCGAGTTTTTAAATTTTCATTGTAAAAAATAATTTAACAAAATAATGACAATGTATGCGATTCATGCTAAAAAACACATATCTACAATCCAATAAATTAAAGGTATGACTTTAATTAATGCGATTTAAACTTTATAAAATACCACCGTATTAAAAAATGTCTCATAAAGCAAGCTTTGGTCTCGGTGACTGTGCACTCATCACTTTCTTGAGGAAACTCCGGAAATTGATTCGGTGCGCTCGAAATTTGAAATTAAAAATCATTCATTCCCTGTATGTTAAAAAAAATTGTATTTGTATTAATTGCATGATTGAAGGATTTTATACAATAAGAAAATTCCACCTAATTCCCATAAAGCAATTAATTTACAAATAAAATTAATAAATTAATGAAAATAATGAACATAATATATAAATTTGTCAGGACTTTACTAATAAAAACAGCACGCAATTGAAGAAACACAAATATTAAAATTTATACTAAGCCTAAATTTAAAAAATCATTGAAGGAACATTAAAATGTCGCTTGGAAACAAAATCATCTACCTTGTGGTCAGCAAAGCAACTATAAAATTAGTTAACAAAAACCATTTATATAAAACTTGACAAAACAAACATAATTAAACAAGTCTAGTCTTAAAGAAAAAATATATAGAAAACAAAAAATTGTTTAAAAAAATGTAATATTGTCCAGAAATTTATCATTTAATAGCTAAATAAATGAAAAAATCTCAAAGAAGAAAACATAATAAATTGAAACAGGGATTGAAAACATCAACATGAAGGGCCAATAAAGCTATTAGTAAATGAAAAAATTTCGATGCAAATTAAAAGCATTACGGAGTCAGGATTGGAGACTGGGCTAAATCTAGATTTTTGAACAAAATTTCTTCACTGGCGACAGAACTAGCCATCAATAAGCATCCGTACACACCAATTATTTATGGGAGCAACATATAAGGCGGAAGGCAGAAGTGAAATAAACTATTAAAATAAAGAATTGCTTGAAAATTGATGATAGCATTAATTAATAATAACTAAAAAATAAATACCTATTTGATTAATATTATGAATTTACGCTTCTTGTTTTATCTAAATATTTTAAATAATATTTATATTTTTAAGTTTTAATGTTGCTATTTAACTTACAAAAACAAATTATTCGATTAATTAACGACAGAATAAAAAAAAAGATTAAGAAAAATAATAATTTAATATTTAAATTCAAAACATTATGATAATATAACATTATCAGGTTTGAAACATAAATATTTATATTTTAAAAAAGGAAACTTCACCACGTCCGGGCTTACTGCTTCCAAAAACAAGCGATGCCTTTTTGTAATTTTGTTAAATTTTTTAAAAAGATTTTTTGCCTGTCTACATGCGTTTGTACCAACGTAAATGTTTTGTTTGGAAATGCTTTTTATTTTTACATTAAATTTATTATTTTAAATTAAATTAAATCCAAAACGCGCATTAAAATAAATGATTATATCTTGGTGGCGAATGAAAATGTAAACGCTTTATGTGTTTTGAAACGTGGTATCAAAAAAAATTGTTTAAGCAGATTACAAAATTTTTCAGAAATTTGTAAAATTAAAAAATTTTGATTAAATATGAATAACATGATAAACCTAAATATAGGGAATTAATATTAGTAACTTACAAAATAAGTAAATTTGTTAAATTTTTCAATTAATTTTTGTATTTTTTGTTGACTTTTATAACTAACATCATAAATATGATTAAAATATTTAAAAATATCATCAATATTTAGCAAACATATATTGGAATTTTAGTAGTTAAATCACAATATAAATTTTAGATTCAAAACTGGGCAAATTAATATGCTTTTTTATTACTTTATGTGTCATCCAACATGTGTATGTCCTTTTTTTATTGCATCAAATTTGTATTAAACAAGTATAAAATTAATCAATATATTTCCAATTTTATTGCTATTATCTTTTGGATTTTAGGTTTTCTTTTTTTAATTTGTATTTTTTTTTGATGGAGTCCGGTTCCATGGCAAGTTCTGTTGACGGTCCATCTTCGCTGGTTGAGGAACTATTTTTTAAAGCAGTTCTAGTGTCAACCTTTACAAAACAGTGGCAACGAATTTTTCTTATTTAAATATATATAATTTTATATGTTATTTCCATTGGCAGAATATCATTTGTTTGTCAATTATATTTTATATTATTGGTTTAACATTTTTGGCTTTATTTAAAAATATTTCACTTTTATTTTGCAATTTTATTATTTTTTAGCTAATAATTTGATTTGTTTTGGTATTTTTTTTATATTTGGTTTAGAATCGTTTGGTGTTGAAATATAATATGAATTATATTCGCAAAAACATATTAAATTTAATATTCGATTATTATATTAAATATTAAGATTATTGCTTTGAGTTTTTTCAATTAAAATAATAAAGCTAAAATTTTATCCAATTTTTATAGTAAATAAGTTGAATTTTCAGAATTAAATGCCATAATGGCCCGTTTCATCTCGCAAAATCGGCACAACATATGAAAGGTGGACGACCAGCGTATCTTTAAGTGAAACTAGATTTAGCTTAGTTTATTTAAAAATATAAAAGAAAAAATATAAATTATTTTAAATAAAGCTTTACGTATTAAATATTCCGCCAATTTTCTATCAAATGTTAAACTTTAATTATTAAATATTATCTGATATAATTTGAATTATGATCATGACGACATTTTTGCATAAATAATGAATGTTTTTTTATTCCATTTTTTCGATATAAAAATGTTGAACTTTTTCGTAATCGATGTATTTGAAGGTTGATAAATATGTATAAAGCGGATAAGGATAGCTATATCAAACAAACTAAATTAAGCGAATCTTACATTAAATACCAATAAAATATATTTATGGTCAAATATTATTACACCGGAAAATAAAAGCAGCTCATAAAGACCCAAAAAACTGGCATTCTAAACCGAAATTAAATTCTTATAAAAAAATTTAAAAAATATTATTAAATTAAATTAGCAATAATTGTGTGCACGTTGCCATTTAATATTAATTTTATCGTATGAAGATTAATATGAAAAATACCCATATTAAAACAACCTTAGAGTAATCAATTAAAACATGCTTTTAAATTAGCAATATTTTAGGGCTGCTACAATAATTGTTGCTGTTTATTTAAGCACTTTAAAAAATGAAAAACAATTTGTTATTTTACAATCTGCTTGTAAAATATTGATTTGAAAGTGTCGCTTCTTAAAATGAGAAAAACAGGGCTTTTAAGTAAGCATAAAACATAAATGTAATTATGAAGTAAACCAAGTTAAAGTTAAACAAAATCGATTAAAACTAAAAATAAACTTGTATAAATAACTGTACGGACAAAATATTATTTACAACAATAGTTGAAAAATATATTTCGTTTTTTTGTATTAGAAAAGTTAATGATAATTCAGTTAAATCACTTCTTATCCATAAAGTATGATAAAACTAACTTATTTGATGATTCAAACAAATTCTATTAAAATATATCTGATAACAAACACTTAACATTTACAAAGTAAACTTCTTAAAGTGTAATAAAATTAACCCAATAAACCAGCATTATAAAAAATCACCAAATCCAGTGTTTAAAAGAAAAGATTACCAAAGAAGTCAAGGTAAAACTCATTCAGTATCTGTATTTACTACTCACATTATCTTAATGGCATTGCTTGTGGTGCTAGATTGGATAAATGGCATTGTTATGGTGCTAGACTGGATACCATTGATGTTGTCTGGGGACTTCAAAGTGGAGGATGGCGCTTACACGCTGACTAATTTTAAAGCGTTGATGGACATAAGTGTTGTCAAAAATATCGAATAAATAAATTTAAAAAAAAATATAAATTTACAATAATTAAATTAAATTCATTACACAAAATGCCTAAATTGTTTCATTTAAAACCTACTACTAATTCAGGTAAAATTCAAATCAAAAGAGCATAATCTTAATCCTTTAATTTTTATTCGCATTAACCCGCGCAATAAATTCTAAAAATTAAATTCTTTCCAAAGGCAAGTTATGAAAAATAAATTTGTAAACAAAATATTCGATTATAAAATTAAGTTTGTTTACTTTTTAAATTTAAATAGCTTTATTTATTACCAATTACCAATTTTATAAAAAGATTACTAACTTATGAGAGCGTTCAGACGGAATAATAATACGTGCTTATTTATCTAAACTTGAAAACCAAAATTGAAACAAAATTACAATTTAGGACAAAATTAAAGTAAATAAAACAAAAGAAAATTGAAATAAAGTTTTCTTCCAGTCTGAAGTTTTTTTTCCAGTTGTATGACCCAGGGTACGAGGATTGCACGCCGGGTGTCGGTCTGAACCAGTAAACATTTTAAAACGCAATGCAAATAATAGATATTATATTAATGGTCTAAAGATTTATGAAATAAATATTGTAAGTTTTAAAGATCATTTAATTATTTTTTAATTTTATGTTTTTCCACGAAACACAATTAAACAATAATAGAATATAAACAATAATTGAATATAATTGTACTAATATATTTAAATTATATGATAAGCAGCGCCAAAAACCAATTTGTTTTTAAATAATTCACAATACAAAATAATTGAGTAAAAAATACCTCTTATTTTCAAAAAATAAATTATGATTTTTAACTTTTGAAAAATCTGATGAGAGAAGTCGGGAAGCCATCGCTTTATTGTATCAAAAATAAATTTTAAAAAATAATCAGAAAAATTATATATAAACAAATATAAATTTACACAAAAAAAGGAAGTTAAATATTCAATAAAACTATAAAAAAAGAACTAATAACACATTTATAACAGTCTAAATTTTTCAAATAAATAAAAAACTACTTAAATACTAAAAAACAATTAAAAATAATTCACGATACAATTACAAACGAAATTAAATAATAAAGCCCATATCTATAAAAAAGGTAACCAAAGATAATATAGCTTCAACAAAAACGATGAGACAATATTGAGAATACGTCCTTTTCATTTAATAGTATTTAAAAAAAGGCTCACATAAAACATTCATTTTAATAAAAAAATAATCATTTGGTTACCAATACAAGCAAAACAAACTCGTAAATTTTAGACAAGTTGGTTTGAAAGATTCTGAAAAGATGGATATATTATAAAATTAAAACAAATATTAAGCTTAGTAAATAAAAACTATAAAACGTGACGGTAGGACCAAGATCACTAAAAATAGTCATTGGGGGCGAGTTTGCTTAAACCGTAAATTAGTTCATATCCAGGAATATATATATTAAATTTTTGAATCTTATTACTCCATTATAACAAAAATATCATATCAAATGTTACCATATCATTATTAAAAATTTGAAAATAAAATATGCAAATAATGACCAACTATTCAATTTAGATTAATAAAAATTATATATATGTCGCCTAAGCAATATATTGGAAAGGGATATTACCTGAAGAAGAAAGAAGCATTAAAGTTTGTTATGGCATTTTAAGCCTTAATTAAAGTATTAAAAAATATTAAAATACAATTTTCATAAGAATACCCACCAGACTTTTTTTTTTGCATGGCTACACGTACTTTATTGGTTGAAATATGAATATCTCTTAAAGTATTTAATTTGCTGTTGTGCAAAACACAGACGATGAATACGTTTTTCGGTGTTAAAACAAAAAATGTATTATAAATAAATTAATATATTTTTTCAACAAGTAGTTAAAATAACATAAATAATTTTTGTATAACTTAAAAATATTTAAAAAATTAATTGATTTCTAAATGGTTGAAAATAATAAAAAAATTATTAATCAGATTGTGTTTATTTTAAAAAATACTCCTAGATTTAAAGTTCACGCGATGCGCAAGGAAGTGCTAGAGAATGAATGGATGCATTAAATTCTGTAAGTCTAAAAAAATGAGGACCCAAAAGGTTGTGAAATTTATAAGTTATAAAATTCTTTCAATATAGTTTTGATTTTTTAAAAATATTAATTAAAAAGAAGTTATCAGTAATTTATGCCGACATTGGCTTCATCAATTCTATAAAACCAATTAAAAAAACTTAAAATACTGTCTTGAAGAAATCAGCTAAATTTAATAAACAATTATAATAAAAAAGTTTATTAAAAGTTACTATGTATCTATCTATATATTGTTTAACAAAAGTTTGAAATTTTTAAACATGAAATAAATTAGCGAACCACAACATGTTGGCCGCCAATTGCAACTGTAATTCATTGTATGCTTTTTGATTGGCTAAATAAATTACCTTATTATTTTCATCTGTTTATCTTAATAGTTGGTTAATAATATTACTCCGTTAAAATAATTTTAGGCAGTGGCTCCTAACAATATTATTCATCAACAACGCTGTAATATCATTGTTCATAATTATTAGATATAATTAATTTTAATGTATAACAAAAACGAGTCGGCGGTGCCGATAGGCGCCGCCGGAAATTTTTTAAGATTTTAACAATGTTGTTAAGAAAATGCTTCAAAATTAACAAATTCGGCTAACACTTCTTAAATTTTGGAAGCAGATATCCGTCTTACCCGTTATTTTTTGACTGCTGAAGGAAAATTTGTTGATATGATTTTCTTAAATTGATGTTCAAGAGGAAGATGCCTGAATAAATACATGTTTTAAATAGTCTCCCTTTGCTGACTAAAAGAGTTAAAATGATCTGAATTAGCATCAAAATATTTAAAAAAACACAGAAACAATTTAAAATTTTAAAAATTGTATGATCTAAATTTTTAATAAACCTAAAAACGTCTTTTTTCTATAGCTTTATAAAATACAAAATTGGCTAAAAATAATTAACTTGCGACATCTTAATTAATAGATAAATTTACTTCAAACCTTGATTTTAAGATAATTATTACTAGAAAAAATTAGTTATTATACTTCAGCCTCATGTAATCTTTTATGGTTAATTTAATAAATCTATGATTTTGTTATAATATTAATTAATTATTATGAGTTTAGAAAAATTGTATCGTTGTTAAAAATATAACTCTCAAAATTAATTAATGCCCAAACATAATGCAAAACCTGTGCAACTTGTGTAAAATTAAAGTGGAAACCTCTTTGATATTTGTTATTAAAATATTTTTCAGAAAATCATTTTACATGCAAATTAATGGAATCAAAAATTATTAGTGTAATTGTTGTTTTACATTAAATTATTTATAGTTTTAACTCTTTTGTTGCTGATAAAACCAAAATATTCACAGAAAAAAATGGCTCACTATCAGTGGATAGCCTTGAAAAAGATATTGTATGCATTATAAGAAATAAACTATTAATGTTTAAGAAATAACTTGGAATAATACTTAAAATAATAAGTCAAAAACAGAAATAAACCCATTAAAAATATGAGTGATTCAAGAAAAATAAATCATAGTGCCGGAAGAAAACGTCGAAATATTATTGTATTATTATTTTATATGCATTTGTAAATAACTTGAAATGCCAAAGAAATAAACATTTTATTAATAATAAGCCGAATTAGATCTCTAAGAAAAATTGAATTTCTCTGACTGGGCTCATATTTTTTTAAATTTTATATATTTAATAATCAAAAAGTTAAACTAAACATTTATTAAAAGCAGAGAAATTTAAAAATTATAATAATTAAATTTATATTCTAATTTTTCTAACCAATCGATTACCTAACAAGTACGCGAAGAACTTTATTTAAACAAAATTGAACTCATTAAATACCTTTACAAAACTTTTAAAGGTAATGGTCAGCAAAACGTTATGGGCATTGAGCCTAGAATATAATTAAAAAATTTTTTTATAAATAATCTAATTCTAAGTGATACAATCATAATCAATTACTTTTCTTTGTTAACAAACAATGGTGATAACGCTTTAATCATCCAGTCACCATTATAACAAAACACGAAAGAACTCACGCCAAGAGATTCAACAAATAAATTTTATGTTTTGGATTATTTTCAGTGTTTTATTATTTTAATTCATAAATATAATTTTTTATTTTTGTGGTTTAGCTCAATTTTAATCGGTGCAAATTAAACAGTATTATAATATAAAGGATTATTTAAAACGATAAAAATGGAGAGTTGAAATTAAGTACAATTGTTAGCTTGCAAACCCACAAACCTCGGTCAAGTGCTGCTTTTCACAAATAAAAATACTAACGAATTAAAGGGAGGAAAATTAAAATGTTTAAAACATAAAATAAATGATGCAATAACCGAATTGGGACGTAAAGCTCACGTGTTCCCTAGATTAAATTTTTTAAAAACGATTAAAATATACAATAATTTATAAACTTCAAACAACTATAACTATTGTTTCCAAATTGTCACTTATTCTAGAAAACTTGATAAGAAAAAGCAAATGGAATGCATTCAGATTAAAATTTGTTTTATTATTATAGAATACTACTAATATGTCAATTAATTAATACATTGTTTTTATAGAATAACCAATTTAAATTAGTATTTTAAATTTTAGTCTTCAATAATATTTCAATTGACTTCAGTCCATTGGCTCCAATGATAATATTTTTAATTCATATTGTTTTTTTTTACTAACGCTGTAATCTTGGATCAGTTGTTTATCCATTTTATTATATTTAAATTTTAAAATTTAAATAAAATAAGAATTTTTTACTGAATGACACTTATTTTTGTAAAGCTTTTCCGTGAAGTCTGATTTGTGTTAGCCCTGAATCTTTATTTCTCTGATGAATGCATATTAAATTTTTGATATTAATATTAAAATAAAGGGAAATTTGACAAAAACCGACATTACTTTGCACTCAGCAACTTTGTGCCAAGTGGGCATTGATCGCGCATTCAAAACGCTGGACCTATTTGTTTTGGTTACAGCTTTATTCCGTAGTGAAAAAAGTACGTCTCTCGCGAGAGAGCTCTCGCACTTTTTTAATAAAATCTCCAATTTATTTTTTTCAAATAGTTTATTTTATAAAATATTTAATGAAATTAACATGCCTAAAATTAAAACTATTAAAATAAATATTACAAAAAATTTATTAAAGATATTGAGCAATTGATTCCGGCAAACAATTCAACTGTGAATTTAAAATTGCCCCCTATATAAAGATCGTAAAAAAGCATAGAATTCATTAAAATAATAAATTATTAAACATTATTGCGTGATTTTTGATATTATTTTATTCATTCCGTTTGGATTTTTTATATTTTTTTTCTTTTCAAAATTTATTCGACTTTTATGGGCTTTATTTAGCGAATTTGGGTGTATCAATCCTTTTAGTTAAAATTTTTTTTCACTACCGTACTTTTACATTATATGAAACTTTTTTAACTTAATATTTTTTCCTATAATTTAAGAAACATTTAAACCCTGCGGCAAGGAGTGTGTTAAGGCCCTAGGCTAGTCTCAGAATGCTAATCGGGTTGGCAAAAACAAAACACAATTACTTTTTCGTTTTTTCGTTTAGTTCCTTCAAAACGGGATTTTATTAAATATATGTAAAGATATTGCATTAATACGATATAAAGATTTTAAATACCTTAGATATATTTATCTATCTAAAATTTGTGCTTTATATTGTATCGGTTCGATTATTTCCTTTTACAATAAAACAATTCAATTTTTAAAAATTTATCAAAGTGATTTGGTTGTTTAATAAGTTTTTATTAAAATGGTCCAAATCAAAAACGAAATTTTGGGTTATTCTTGATTATTAAGACATAATTAATATCATTTTAACCTCGTTCATCTACCCCTTCATGGACGGAAACGGCCGCACGCCGTGACTTATTATTAAATTGATTAATATTTGTTTTGTGTTTATATTTTTCCGAGTCAAGGTTCGAATTTTGCTCTTCTTCTATTAGCGCAACATGCTGATGGTTATATAATGTAAAAAACTAGTTCATGTTTATATAAAATCTGCATTATATTCAATTGGGTTTATTTATCATTATTACTATTTAGCATGTTGCACCATTTGACTATATATATATTTTTTAATTAAATCTATACATATTCGCACATGTTTATATCATTTAGGTCGTATTGTATTTCTAAATCAGTATTGGCCCCTGGTCTTAGTTATCAGACATGTTGCCCACTTTACAATAAATAGTTTATACAAAATTATTTTAAACTTTTAAAAATTTGTTGATTCGCTAATTTAATTTACGGTTAAAATATTAGTTCGCACTTATGAAATTTTTTACTATTTAATTGCACTGAAAATTTAGTGCCACTTTGTTTTTTAATTAATGATTAAGTATTTTCAAATACTTGATTTATCTTGATTGATGGGACGAGTTTCTTCACTGTTTTAATTTTTTTTACTAGTTTTGTGCTTGCTTATCAGAAATACTTGCTATTGTCGATGGTTAGTTGTAACGCGTATAATTTTGTTAGAGTTGAATGAATTCTGCTAAACGACCGCACAATGGTCGTCAACATATTTTTTAATACAATTTTTACTAAGTTAGCACCCATCTTGAAGTCGTGATAAAAATCAAATATTTGACGATAACTATATAATAAATAAAAATATTTACAATTTTTTGAGAATTATATCACTTGTTAGCGAAAAAACTTAATTTAAAAATTTACATTTCGATCTAGTTTCTAAGTTAAGATTTTACCTTTTCTTTCTTTTCATTTTGTTTTAATTTTTCATCATTTTATTATTTATCAGTTATTATGGTTTTATTCTTATGCATTTCAAACTGCGCGAGTTAAAAATGCAGGCTTGTATTTATGCGAAAAATTTGAAACAGCTTTGTAAAACTTTCTATTAAATGTTTAAACTTTACATTGAATAAATCTTTATATTTGTTAAATTGCTATGTTTATTTTTTTTAGGCAATATTATTTTTATGCTTTTTTATTACATAGAATTCTTTAAAATATTTATAGGCAATATCTTCAGAATAATTTTGTTTATTAAAAAGGCTAAAAAATCGGTAATTGAGACCAATGTCACAATTTAAAAAATTGTTGTTTTTTAATAAATAGTAAATATACTTTTGTCTTATTCAATATTCATCACAAACGGTCAGTATAAATATATTCCCTTTGTTGATTTTGATGGTGTAAGAGAAAAAAAGTTTAAAATAATATTTTCATTAGTATTTTTATCATTTTTGTAATATTTTCTTTTGTGTGTCAAATTTAGACGACACACATTCTTTGGCGTCTCCACTGACGTGAGTACCCAAATGTTTTGATCCGTTTGCAAACGGCTATTTTGTTATTTACAATATTCAGGTAATTTAATGAAAATTAATAAAAATAAATTTTACAAATTCACACCAATATATTTTATCTATCAGAAGTAAGCAGTCGCAATTTTATTTTCCAGTAAACTGGGACTAATAAACTTTCTGTAAATACATTTTCTTTTAAATATCAATAATATTCTTATTAAAAATACATACTTTTAAATTAATTCATTAATTTATGATAACAATTTCCATTGTCACACTTGAAGTGTTTTGCTTCCGCCTGACAACAGTCTTCGTTGATTATGTACATTTTATGTTATTTCTAGATGAAATGATTTATTTATTTCTGCTTTGAAGCGGCTTTATTTGATTTAAAATAGTGGAACCGATTTAATCGTTTATGTTATTAATTTTGTAAATTTTAATCTTTAATTGTATTAATCATATTATTTTGTTAATTTTGTGGAATTTTTTTATTAAATTTGTTTGCAAATACAGTTTTAATTTTCGTCAAGTGATTCATTTAAATATGCTAAACAACGAATTTTGAATTTGTATACCGAATATTGATTACCATTTGTTCTAAATAAATTATCAATTTTGTCTGTTTTTGTTTTGGTATCATTTTCAATCATTTTTAGGTTTTATCATAAACATATTTAATCTTTTTACTATTTCTACTTTAATACATAAACGTTTGTCTGTTGGTCATTCATTCACATTCAGGAAAATTATTTGTTTACATTTAAAAAAAATTATTATTGTGAATTCACAAGAGCTATCAAGATTATTTCAAGAAAAAAAATAAATCAATTTAAAAATATATTTTATTTAAAAAAAAATCTTTTAAAAGAAATATTTTTAGTTTTTTAATAATTTTATTTCGTTCAATTATTAGAAGGTAATTTGTTTTAAGAGATAACGTAATATACCTATAATTCCTAGTTTTTTTTTGTGGAAATTATTATCTTTTCTATTGTTTATCAAAAGAATAATCGGCTCTCGTTCATCGTTCGGGTCTCGGGGTTCGGCAAAAGCGGATTGAATTTAATAAAAGCTATCATGGTATTTAATTATTAATATTATTTGTTTAGCAGAAAATTTGAAAATAATATTCACACAATATTAGCATAAACCTAATGCCAGGAATAATTTTATGATAATATTACTGGTTGACGCCTCATTTTTTGAGATGTTTGCATTTGTTGAGAGACTGCACCTCAAACACATATTTTAACTACATATATTTGTTAAAATTGTACGAACATTTATTGATATAAATTATCATTCGAATTAATAAATCCTACAATAATAAAATAATTTGAAATATTTCCCGTTAAAGCTATTTAAAAAAAGGCAGTTTAAATTTTCATTTAAATTTTTTTTAATTTGATTGAAATAATTTGTTTTTATTTCACCGCCCTAATCTCCAGTTTTGTTTTTCAAGTAACAATTTATATTGTTGTTTTTTCAACAGGAAATATTATACTTTTAAAATTTTAAATAATTGATTTGGTTTAAAAAAGAAGGAATGCGTTTATAGATAGGGTGTAAAGCATGGAAATAATTTTTTTGTATTTTGCAGCTCAATTTTCCAAATTGATTTTAAAAATTCGCTTTATTTATTGATTACTGTACTGATCGATACGACGCCTACTTAAAGTGGTTTTGTTTTATTAGATGTTTGATTACATCTTGTTTGTTTGTTTAACTAGGATTCTATTTTTCTTAATTATTTTTGGGTAAGATTTATTAAGACTTATATATGATTTTAATGAATCGCTTGGCTATTATAGTACTAGAGTGGCGCTATCGTCTGCAAAGATTTGTTTTTGTAACAATCCAACAATGCGCCTCTTACCAGGGCTGCACGAAAACAGGATTTTTCATTTTCGAAAACGAAAACGAAACGAAAAAAATTTTTTGGGACGAAACCGAAACACGAAACGAAAAAAAATTCTAGGACGAAAACGAAACACGAAAACGAAAAAATATACGTTTTCGTACGAAACGAAAACGAAAAACACGAAAATTTTTAAATTAAATTTAATCATAGGCAAAACCATTGATCAATTATTATGCAAAAATAATTGTTTTTCAAGATTTTCTGATGAATCATACCGCGTATTACACCCGCTGCTGCGGCCTTTCCCATGTTCGTTTTAGGTGGTTTTATGAATTACCTGATGACATCCACCGCGCTCCAGCCTTGCGTTTGGCTGGTTTATTGCTTATAGTAGCCATACGAAAAGTAAAATAATCGTTAACAAATTTTTGGATGAGCAGGGGTGCCAATTTGCCCTATTTTTATGGCAAATACCACAATTTTGCCATATTTAGAATTTTATGAAAATTTCTATTTTTGGAAAATGAGAATTTCCCGAAAATAGTGCTACTTGATCTTCAGAAATTTAGCTCGCCTATCGGCAGTGCCGAACCACCCACCACCCTTCAAAAAAGCATTTTTTTGAAGATTCCTTAAGAAAAATAACCATAAAAAGGCCATATTTTTGACCCGATGCCCTAGAGTTGGCACCTCTGCAAATACAGGGGGAGTCGGCGGTGCCGATAGGCGCCGCCGAGAAATTTTTTAAATTTGATTGGTTTTTTGTTATGAAAATTGATCCAAAAATTCATAATTTTTCTTAGGTTTTGAATGAAAATTAAGAAAAAAGCATACGATTTGTGTAAGTTATAAAGGAAAATTCGAAATTTTTATTTTTAAAGGTGTAAAACAATTTTAAAACCTATTTAAATTGTTTTTAAGAACAAATTTTTGCACGAAAGATTCAAAAAGAGAGTCGCAGGTCCGGGGAATCGAACCTGACAAATGATAATCTGAATGACCTCAACACTAACCAATACACCACCACGTATCATGGTGTCAAACACTAGATTACCTCCCATAAAATTAAAATTATCTGCAAAAGTCCATTCTTTAGGGGTGTACTTTTTTTCGATTTTTTCGTAAAATTTTTCATTTTCGAAAACGAAAACGAAACGAAAAATCTATTTTTTTATTTTCGAAAACGAAAACGAAACGAAAAAAAAATTCTAGGACGAAAACGAAACACGAAAACGAAACCCAAAAAACCACGAAAACGACGAAAAACACGAAAACGAAACGAAATTTCGTGCAGCCCTGCCTCTTACC
Source organism: Globodera rostochiensis (assembly GCA_018350325.1). Taxonomy (NCBI): domain Eukaryota; kingdom Metazoa; phylum Nematoda; class Chromadorea; order Rhabditida; family Heteroderidae; genus Globodera; species Globodera rostochiensis. Next base: position 194,621 of record JAEVLN010000031.1, read on the forward strand.
TTCGTGATTTTGATCAGTTATTTTATAACCATTCATGGTCTTTCACAAGCCAAAACTCGCAGTTTGGCCTGAAATTTATAGGATAAGGATGGTTTATTTGTAGTTTGTTAATTATTAATGTTATCATTGCAACAACTTTTATTTATTGTGATCAAAATAAACAAATTAACGCATTTAAAATTTCGCATTTTAATTAGAGACCGGACTTGAGCTTCGAGCGAGACGAGATTCTCGAAAAAAAAATCTCGGATCTCTAAAATCTCGAAAATTCAGTTTTATTCGAGACGAGATGTCGAGACGACTCGAGAATCACGTCGAGATTTTTCGAGATTTCGAGACGAGATCTCGTCTCGACCGGTCTCTAGTTTTAATTACTGTTAGCACTTATTTAATAAATTATGTGTTGGCCATCTTTAGGCATTGATCACGATTATAATTAATATACCTATATGTTGGGCGAATAATTTAAAGCTAATTTTTGTTTGTTTTAAATTTTTTGGCATAAGATAGCTTTCCATGGAGTTTTCTAAAGAATCCGAATATTCACTTTTATTTAAGAGTAAGATGGCAAGACTGCAACGATGTTAATTCAAGAAGAAATGGATTTGGCAAAGGGTCAGCAGTTGGTTAAAAAATAATTATACATAATTTAATTTATATTATATAAATTATCGAAGCTCTCTGAATTATCTTTATTACATTATTATATTTTTACCAAAATGTGCATAATGTTAAAGCCGATTAAAAGTTGTCGACGTCATATCTAATGCAAAAACGTAAAAGGATAACCTGTTTCGCAAACTTGACTGATGACCCAAAGGCCTGAATTTTATTTTTCTCATAAGAAGAATTTGGTTCTCATTTATATTTTATCTTGTTTAAATGCTAGTTGATTTAAATGATTATATTTCAAAACCATGATCTGGTCTCACAATTTTGTAAAATTTATATTTATCTTTAAATTATATTTACGCTTTTTTGCAGCAGGTGCTCTTTTTTTTTGCAAATTTTTCAAAATATTTTTCGTAATTGCTTTGGTTCTCCTCCAAAATCGCAACTTTTAGCAGTAAGCAGTTCAACCAATCGGTGGAGACATCCGTTCCCCAAACGCCACAACATTAAATTGAAAACTTTTTATCGTTAAAAGGTAAATACAATTTGGATTATTTTTATGAGTGACCAAATATTTTTAATTTTGGACAGAATTATCGTTAATGCTATTTGTTATTAACGCAGATGTACCTATTTAGATTGTTTTTAAATTTAAAAACGATTCATAAGATAATTGTTTTGATCTGGCCTAAACAAATTCAAAGTGAGTTTTTTATTCGTTTCTGCACTGTTTAGGTAGAAATAATGAATAACAAGTTAAACACACTGTCATTTAATCCGAACAAAAACACAAACAATTAAAATGTGCTAAAAACATAAACATTCAGCCATTTAATCCTAACAAAAACACAAAACAATCAAAATGTGTTGAAAACACAAGCATTCTGCCATTAAACCAAACAAAAACACAAAACAAGTAAAACGTTTTGAAAACACAAACATTCAGCCATTAATCCTAACAAAAACACATAACAAGGGAAATGTTTGAAAAACACAAACATTCAGGCATTTAACCGAACCAAAACACAAGCAAGTAAAATGTGCTAAAAACACAAACATTCAGCCATTTAATGCTAACAAAAACACATAACAAGGGAAATGTTTGGAAAACACAAACATTCAGGCATTTAATCCGAACAAAAAACACAAAACAAGTAAAATGTGTTGAAAACACAAAAATTCAACCATCTAATCCTAACAAAAACACATAACAAGGGAAATGTTTGGAAAACACAAACATTCAGTCACTAAAACAGAACAAAAGAACAAAACTCAAACAGCAAAATTCAGTCCCCGGGCTATAACTCGTCGGCCATTGCTCGTAGCTGGACGGAGTCAATAGATGAAATGTAGTTTTCGAGCTCTATCGATTGTGTAGGTGACGCGTTAAAAAAATCATAAACTTTTATGACAGCCCACCTAAAAGTTCAACAAAAATACACACGTCTGTGCACTAGCAACGAAGTCCTTAAGCGCTTTGCGCTTTAGGCCGCAAAAAAGTATTTTCCTACTAAATTTGATGCGCTGTTCACGAATCTGGACTCCGTTTTTGATTTTACTCAGTGTAAACTTCGCAAAAAATAAAATAAAATAAAATATTTTTCCCAGATTATCAATTCTTTGCACAAAGACACTTGTATTTACTAGCAACGAAGTCCTTAAGCGCTTGCGCTTTTTCCCATCAACATTCCCCATCAATTCACACTAGTTATTTTTATAAAAATATTTGTTTTTTTAGATATTTTTGTTGGTTATTTTTAAATTTAAATTTAATTCGTTTCATTTACTTGAAAAATATTGTTTAAAACTTCTCAATATATATTTTCGTAATTAATTGCTTTTGTGTCACTAGTGCACGAATGGATATTCCTTCGTTATCGACCTTCTGCATCCCTTGCAGTACGGCTGTTCGCCTTCTTGGCGATCGAATTGTTCGTCTTCAAAAATTATCAATTCAAAATTTAAATGGAGACACTGATAGTCATATCGTATGAGAATAGTTATATAATGATTAATGATTTATCGCTTAAGTGTTGAATTTATCATTAATTTTGGAAACTGCCGACCTTGCCAAATAGATTCTCCAATCTTTATTTTTGTTTTTTGGAAATTAAATTAACATCATTAATAAATCATTTTTAATCTTTTTATTCAATGGATTTTTTTTTTTGAATTGTCTTTGTTTATAAACGAAAATGTGTTTATAAATTATATCTGATCTAGAATTTTAACACCAATTCATTTATTCTCATTAAAAGGAACGGATGGATAAATTTTTATTTGTAAGTAAAAATTCATAGTTTTTTATGCATTTAATTGAGATTTTAACTAGTTAATTAGGAGTAATAAATAATTTTTAATTAATTATTAAGTTCATAAATTAAAATCTATAATAATTTTTGTGTATCTTATTTGCGAATAACTGCATACCTTGCCTTGGCAATTTTCATTGTCTCCACGCGCAAGATACGCTTGTTGATTCGTTGTTCTCGTTGCATTATGGTAATAAAACATAATGACTCTCTTTCTATGAATCGAAATGTACTAAAATTAAATATTTCATTAATTGAGAAATATTGAACGCTATTTTACTTCAATTATACACTTGAATGGTTATATTTAAAAATTTACATCATTTAAGATATATAAAATAGTTTAACTCTTTAATTTAACTAGTTATATTTGCAAAAACACCAATTTAATTATTCATGGTCAGTGTTTTTTAAAAATATGATTTGTTAAGCTATTTTTGATGATGTTTTTTTTAATTTAAAAGAGAGGGATTTAGATCGGTTCTGTAATTCATAGCAACTCTATAACATTCATTAATGTAAATTTTAATTCTTAATCATTGTGTACAGTTAACTTTGATGAAAATTTCTATTTATACAATTTTTTGGTTTGCATAATCTTTTAATAAATTTTCATTCCCTGATTTATAATTAACTTGTACCTCAATATCTTTGGATAGCAACTTGGGTACGTAATCAGAACTGGACATTTTTGTTAAGGTCTTAACTTATATTAATTTATTGTGCGCATACCTTTTTGTTTCCTCGCTCTTCGGCCGTGTGGGCTTCGGACGGTTAGAGTAATTTGGTCATCAACGCACCCCATCTAATAATTTTTTTAGTTACTTTTTTGAACATTTTATTTTTTGAAAAAATAGTGTGCTAAAAAGAGAGAGTCAGACGGTTAGAGTAATTTGGTCATCAACACACCCCATCTAATATTTTTTTAGTTACGTTTTTAACCATTTTATTTTTTGAAGAAATTGTGTGCTAAAAAGAGAGCGGCAGACGGTTAGAGTAATTTGGTCATCAACACACCCCATCTAATATTTTTTTAGTTACGTTTTTAACCATTTTATTTTTTGAAGAAATTGTGTGCTAAAAAGAGAGCGGCAGACGGTTAGAGTAATTTGGTCATCAACGCACCCCATCTAATAATTTTTTAGTTACTTTTTTGAACATTTAATTTTTTGAAGAATAGTGTGCTAAAAAGAAAGAGTCAGACGGTTAGACTAATTTGGTCATCAACGCACCCAATCTAATAATTTTTTAGTTTAATTTCTGAAATTATTATTTTTTAAAGAAATAGTGTGGTAAAAGGAGAGAGTCAGGCGGCGAGACTAATTTGGTCATCAACGCATCCTATCTAATAATTTTTTAGTTACTTTTTGAACATTTTATTTTTTGAAGAAATAGTGTGCTAAAAAGGGAGAGTCAGACGGTTAGAGTAATTTGGTCATCAACACACCCCATCTAATAATTTTTTAGTTACTTTTTTGAACATTTTATTTTTTGAAAAAATAGTGTGCTAAAAAGAAAGAGTCAGACGGTTAGACTAATTTGGTCATCAACCCACCCCATCTAATAATTTTTTAGTTACTTTTTTAAACATTTTATTTTTTGAATAAATTGTGTGCTAAAAAGAGAGCGGCAGACGGTTAGACTAAATTGGTCATCAACGCACCCCATCTAATAATTTTTAGTTACTTTTTTGAACATTTTATTTTTGAATAAATTGTGTGCTAAAAAGAGAGCGGCAGACGGTTAGACTAATTTGGTCATCAACGCACCCCACCTAATAATTTTTTAGTTACTTTTTTGAACATTTTATTTTTTGAATAAATTGTGTGCTAAAAAGAGAGCGGCAGACGTTTAGACTAAATTGGTTATCAACGCACCCCATCTAATAATTTTTTAGTTGCTTTTTTGAACATTTTATTTTTTGAAGGTGCTAAAAAGAAAGAGTCAGACGGTTAGACTAATTTGGTCATCAACGCACCCCATCTAATAATTTTTTAGTTACTTTTTTGAACCTTTTATTTTTTGAAAAAATAGTGTGCTAAAAAGAGAGAGTCAGACGATTAGAGTAACTTAGTCATCAACGCACCCCATCTAATAATTTTTTAGTTACGTTTTTGAACATTTTATTTTTTGAAGAAATAGTGTGCTAAAAAGATAGTCGACGGTTAGAGTAATTTGGTCATCAACGCACCCCTTTTTTGAACATTTTATTTTTTAAAGAAATAATATGCTAAAAAGAGAGAGTCAGACGGTTAGAATAATTTGGTCATCAACGCACCCCATCTAATAATTTTTTAGTTACTTTTTTGAACATTTTATTTTTTTGAAGAAATAGTGTGCTAAAAAGAGAGAGTCAGACGGTTAGAGTAATTTGGTCATCAACGCACCCCATCTAATAATTTTTTAGTTACTTTTTTGAACATTTTATTTTTTGAAGAAATAATATGCTAAAAAGAGAGTGGCAGACGGTTAGAGTAATTTGGTCATCAACGCTAATTTTTTAGTTACTTTTTTGAACCTTTTATTTTTTGAAAAAATAGTGTGCTAAAAAGAGAGAGTCAGACGATTAGAGTAATTTAGTCATCAACGCACCCCATCTAATAATTTTTTAGTTACGTTTTTGAACATTTTATTTTTTGAAGAAATAGTGTGCTAAAAAGATAGTCGACGGTTAGAGTAATTAACATTTTGCTTGTTAAAATTTTGCTGTTGAGAATAGAGCAAATTTATAAAAAATGCTGACCAACAAGAAAACTTTTGGGAAATTGCGTAATTTTTGTGAATAAAAGCCAAAGTTGCACAAGTTCTCTGAATGATTTTTCAAAATAAGGGTTGAACAATAGAAGACCCCCCTCAAATAGTAGACCCCCCCCTCCCCTACATCCTTTGCAGCAATCGGATAACTGAGTTCCGTGTCGAGGTACACCTTGTAGCTGTACAACTGGTTGGAGTCGTACACCTCTCGCTGGTTGATATGCACTTTCAAGTTTCGAATAAAGGTTGCCCCGGGCATTTGGATTAGCCCAACCGAGTCAGACGACCCAATATTATGAAGCAATCCATCTTCGGCAATCTTTTTGATCTTTAAACTCAGTGAACACAAAGACCTTGCTCAGATCAATATAACTGGTTATTGGGTGAATCTAAATTTTATTGGCGATTGAGTACGCAAAGACAAATTTATCGATTACCTTAAAATGAAAAGGCCTAGAGCTTATCGGGTTCAAGGTCAAATATTCCCGATAGCTTGAGTTTGACACTGCGCAGTTTGTTGGGGGAGTCGTAAAAAAGTCTAGCCCCGCATTTGCCACCTCCGCACTCGCAACATCCACTTTTTTATACAACATTAGCAAAGCAAACAATAAATAATAACCGAGGGAATCAAATCGCTTCTTTTTTAAAAGAGCTCTCTTATAATTAAATAATTGAGTGCAGAATCCCTCAAACTTTTTCAAATTTGACTATTTTACATTAGGTTATAATAAATTGTATTATTATGGAGTAGATTATAAATTAATAATAAATCCATGAAATGTTATTTTTATTTATAAATTTTAAATTGTACATAGTTTTTTATAAAAAAAAATAATTCATTTAATTATATTTGATAAATTTATTTGCACTTTTAATAAACGCATTAACAAGGATAGCATATAATTTTATTGGATTTATAAATTGGAAAAATTTATTATATAATTTATTTGCTAAATAGATTACAACCGCTTCTTACCCAAAATCGCCGACGAGCGACAAGCCTGTTTTTTAAAGTTTTCAATAAATTTTTAAATTTTACGCTTTAAAAATTGCCGTTTTATTTTATTTGAATAATCTTAATATTTAATTTCCTAAAAATAAGGCTTTAAAACCAAAACAAAAAAAGATAATAATTAATATTGTACAATGAAATATATAGAAATGAGAGTTAAACAATTTAAAATGTTTGAACAGGTTTAAATTTTGAAAAAATGCCAAAATCTACCCAACTTCCACACCAGCTTCGACAAACAAACCTAAATATTCAAACATACTAAACGAATTTATTTAATTATAACTTTGAATTAATTTTACTAATGATCGTCCTTTTTATTTTACAAAATTAATAACAAAAATCTTCAAGTAAAATAAGCGTCGATTTAAAGAATGTATTTATTAAAAACTCAAAATTTTTAAAAATTATTTAATAATTTTGGTAAAAACTAAATAAATTATGGAAAATAACTATTAGTAAAGTATTTAAGATTTTTTTGTGGGCGAAATAAAATTTCAAATTTTTGAATTAAAACCACTAAAATAAACTACTATATACAAAGATTATGCCAAAAGAAATGTTTGAGTAATAAAAAAAAACAAAGACTATTAAATTCAATAAATCCAAAGTTAATCGCTATTTATACTAATTGATAAATATTTTCTGAACTGTGTTACCGAAATGCTGCAAAAAGCATAGCTAAATTACAAAATAATGTTTATACATTTTCATTTTTGCTAATGAACTTATACTGAATAAATATAATAAATGTGCTATTCAGAAAAGATTTAAATGCTGACGAATAAACGATTGCAAATTTGATTTAATTTTTCAATATTGTATAAAAAAACAACATAAATAAAATATTAGACAAGTTTGAAATGGTAAAGAAAAACGAAAAGGACATCTATAAAATAATTCTTGACAAACTTGACAAAACTGTTCTAAAAAAAGTAACGCATGTGGCTGCTAAAATAAAAGGCTATTAATAAATACTTTAAGAAAAATTTAATTTTTCTTTATTTTTTTTTTGGTTGCTGATTCTTTTGAGCAAAAAGCATTAATTAAAAATCTTTAATTTGCTATTTAAATGTAAAGCACCTTTTAAATTTTTTTTGTCTTTTCTGTCATTTTCTTTATTCAAACAAATTTTAAAGTTAGGTTATATAATTTATAGCATGTTGTCAATTTTTAAAATATAATTAGAACATACTAAGTTTTACTTTAATAAATTTGGCATATCAGGTATATGAATGTATAAGTTGATGTTATTGAATTATTAATGAGATCATTTTTAATTATAAGATTTGGCCAAATACTTTATTTATTTTTTGATAAATTAAATTGCCTACTAAAACCAAATATTGATTTGTGAACAAAAATGAATGTGTGACTAAAGAAGATGGTGCCGTTTCACTCGCCTCCCCCTCCAAGGAAAATCAATTATGCGCTGGTGGACGGGAAGCATTCACTTTTCAGACACTGTTCGTTTAACGTAAAATTAAGCGAGTTTCAATGTTGACAATGCCATTTTTATATTCGTATAATTTCTTTAATTAAAAAACAAACGTATAATTAATCATAACAATGCTTTGCGTTTTGCGAAAAGTGGGCAAACCCAAATAGATGTTATATAGGTATGTAAAAAAGCATATCTAATAAAAAATGAGCCTCCGCTGCGACGTCACTCTGGTTTTGATTATAATTCCACCCAAAGTTTTAAAATAAAAAATAGATATTAAAACGATTTAAAAACAATAAATTAATTAAAAAAATTACGCTAAGTTGATGTGATCAATATATATTATTAGGGTTGGACAAACCCGGGTTATCCGGGACCGGTATCCGGGTGTTTTTGGAAATTTTTGGGGTAAAATTATCCGGGTCTTGGACCAAGCCCAGCCAAATTATCCGGACGGATATCCGGGTGTTTTTGAGCTATCCGGTATCCGGGGGACCCGGATAATATCCGGTTTTGTCCAACCCTATATATTACTCATAGAATCAAAACAAACAAAGAATATGCTAAAAGTTTATACATTGAAAGTGTGGCTTTATCAATATTTTACGTAATTAAAAATTTAAATTTACAGGAAACTTTAAATAGAATGAACATTTGTCAGCACTAGAATTTGTAAAATCCCACAAACATTGACTGGACAGACCAGCATGTCTCAACATTCTGAACACTTTGGCCGGTTCTGTAAAGTTCGCTAAAAATTTAAGCAAAACATATTCCCAAAAATTATTGTTAAAAAATGCCCAAACATTATAAAATAACAAATGGGAAAAAAATATTAAAAAACATATTTGACGAACTGTATTATTATTGGAGGGTGAGCAAGCTCACGGAGAAAATAATTAACCCCTGTGCAATGAAAGAGAGCGGCTCGACCTGAATTATGCATATAACGATTTATTCAATTTTTACCAAATCTAAATGTTTTTCTGCTTTTGTCCAAGATTATTAAAAAAAAATTAGTAATTTCAATAATGTAAGTAAAAGGGGTCACGCCAAAGGTTATTGGGCATTAATCCTTTCTTATTCTGAACAAGTTGTTATCAGAAATTAGTAAATGAACATATTAAAAAATAAATTAATCCTAATTTGTTAACGCAAATAAATGCGCTTAGTTTCGTCGGGGAAAATGATTAAATTAAAAAAATGTTTAAACATATGGTCAAATTATCTATTTTGTTATAATCTAAACAGAAATAATTAAATTCAAAAAAATAATAATAAATGAAAACTCAAAGCGGATTAAAGCATTAAAAGAACTAAAAAAAAAGATATTTTTCTAGTACAAATATTTTTTATGCAAAGCTTCAATAAGCTCAATATAAAATCTAAATGAAGTTTTATAAAAATAAATGACAAAAGTGAAGTTTGTGATTTCATTTCATTATTTTTATTAAGAACAAAATAAATTATATTAAGTTATCATTTTTTGATTTATTTATCTTCTTTTAAATAAAGGAAACACTTCTTGTGCTTCCTTTGAAAATTCTGCTTCAATTACCACAAAAGAATAAATACAAATTTAGAATCCATTTAGGTATATTATTTTTAAATATAGATTTTTATTTTGATGATTCAAGCGCTTATTTTATTATTTTTTGATGCTAAGTAACACGGTCATCATGTTTAAATAAAGTTTATATAATTTTCAACCACATAATTTCCATGAAATTATATCCATCCATACGCGCAATAGTGAGAATGAAACAATGAATGAATAATTATATAAAATAAAACCAAATCCGAGCCTAAATAATAAAAGTAAATACTCATCTAATTTCAAAATGTTGTATTTTATGAATTTAGTAACAGTAGCAAACGAAAGATGGAATAAGCACCGCTGGCTCAAAATTATTTTTGACTTTACGATTAATGCCTTAAACCTCCAAATTAAAAATGAACAATTGCCTCCGTGTGACTATAATCACAAGGTGCACAAAAACAGTTTCAACCTCGGGGTTAAACAATTGCCTTTCTGGATAAAGAAAGTATAAAAAAAATTTAGATATTATCTTTCGTTGTAATATAATCACAAAAAATTATCATAAATAGGTTATTAAAATCCTAAAAATATAACAAAAACAACATGTTTAAATCAGTATTTGTTATTAATAACTAAGAATTCAATAAAAAATCTGGGTTAATCAATAAAATCAACTTAATAATAAATAAAATCTATAGTTTAAGCAATTTCGATGCAATTTGGCCAATGTATTCATGCAATTATTCCAAATATACTTAACACTGCGTGAAAAACTGCGGAATGAGTAACCACTGGTCAGCGCTCTAGGATTGGCGATAAAAATTATGACAATTCTAATAAAATATTCTAAAAGGATTAAAATCATTAATTGTGTTTATTCGTGCGTAACTATCAAACTGAACAATAATCCCACAAAACCTTTTTTTTAAAATTAACTAATCAAGCTAATAAACTTAAAATAATCTTTTATTATAAATTTAATCAGGTATTGTTAAACCTAAAGAAAATTTCAAATAAAATACATAACAAATATCTAGACCACAAATCCTTGTTTCAGATAAAATTAAATAATTTAAATAAATTGTTGAAATGACTTTTAGAGCATTAAAAACAAACAAATAGTACTCTACTACCCCTAGCTACCGATAATACATTAATGTGACCTGGCTGTATGAAAACTTGTGGCTGGCCACCAAGGGTTTGTCAAACGGTCGGAGTCGACTGACTGTGCAGATGCAAAATGCAGCAAATCTAGGATAGCATAATTGAAATTAAAAACTTATAAAGATGGTTTCAATTAAAATGAAAATAAAATAATCTGTCACTGTCTGACTTTGCATAAAACGCCTGAAAAGGAGACGCTAATTCAATATAATTTTTTAAATAAATAAAAATTTTGTTCCTTATTCAAACAAAACACTTTTAAAGTATTTTCAAAAAAAAGAATGCACTTAATATAATACTTATTTCTCTAGACTAGTTTAGAGCTTGCTTGAAGTTTTTGATGATTGTATCAAAGATATATTTTAAAAATTATAAAAACATAAACTTGTAAATAAGAGAAACGTAACACATAAAATGAATATTTATTATTTTGAATTTGTTTAGCTAAACATTTATAATTAAATGATTATAAATTAATAAGATAAATAATAAATTCGTATTAAAAACAAAAGTTTCAAAAAAAATGCCAATGAAAATTTATATCTGAAAATCTAATGGTTGAGCTCAAAATGCGCTACTTTTCATATTTTAAATATACAATTTCAAAGTACAATATACAACCAAGTAACCCCATTATTGTCCTGAACAAGTGAACAAATATTTATGCGAGAAGCCTTTTATTCAAGCATAATATTGGAGCGCTTTCCTAAATACTTTGTAAATTAAGAACGCTTACAAGTGAATTATCATAATTTAAACAAGCTGAAATAAAATTCATATTAAAAATAAAATAATTTAGAGCTTTTATAAATAAAGTATTTATGGAAATACTAAAAACTAATAACTAAAATCTTTTACAAATTAATTAAGCTCGTGTTCGATGAAGAAATCGGCGATGATATCCTGGACATCATGAGGTAATTTTTAATTGTTTGTTATAAACACAAATCTTAACTTACAAGTTAAAAAATTTATATAATAAATGAAATAGAAAGCGCTCTGAATGTGATAAATACGTGCCAAAATCATTATCTGTTTATGCAAAAGAATTTGATTTAACCAATAAAATAAAACAAATAAAAAATTAGTGAAAGAATAAAATACTAATAAATATAAAACTCAAAATAACTATATGCGAAACATTGAAAACAGTATTTAAGATAATAACATAAACAATTTTTTAAAAGGTTTAACCCCAAATTTACTAAATAATTGACGAATAAATTAAAAATGCTTAATAAATAACCAGCCAGCCCTTGAATAAATAAAATAGGGTTGCCATTCCGACCCCGTTAAAAAGCCAAAAATCCGAGATTTATTATAAAATTAACAATTATTATTCCACGGCCGATGACAGTGTCACTTATGCTGGCTGAACTAGATAAAACCTAAACAAACCACTTATAATAAATAATTATTCAAATCCTACAAAATAAATTCACACAAAAACCAAAACATCAATTACCGCTAATGTCAGTCAAAAAATAAAATTTCAAAAAAAATTAACAAAATTGATTAAAGTATTAACTGTTAAAATGAGAAAAAAGGACTTATAATCAATTATGTAAATTTCTTGAACAAGTGATTACTGTTTTATTTTTTAAATAGAAAATTGAACATTTTATAATATAAATCAAAATTAGTCAAAATTTGGTTGGGTTGCGTTTGACTTTTCATTCATCATTTCAATTTTAATTCAAAATTGCATTTCCATACGCAAAGAGTAACCGATCCATACTGAATATTTACAATATTTATTTAATTCTAAATGCATTAATATACATATAATGAAATAACAAGCAATAAGTTAAAAACAAAATTTACTGCATATAACAAATAATGACCGTAATTAAGATTAAATAAAAGCGGCATTCAAGACAAAATTAAAAACAAAATAAACTACAAAAATAAAAACTTTTTATTTGGAACACTGTAAAACGCTTATAGAAAGAAGGGCTTGAATACGACACGGTTGAGCGATATACACCCGCACTCGGACTAAGAAAATTAACAATTACATAAAATAAATTGTCCCGACAAGAGGGGCCGCACTGCACCAATCAACATGTAAAATTGTATTTTTTGGACAAATGCACACAAGGCCTTTTGGCCGCTGAAAAGCGGGACGCTACAAACTGAATAATGCAATGTAATCAAAAAATATAATAAATAAATTGACAATTAGTTAGATATAATTTAAAATAATTTTACGACCTTTGTGCCAAAATACAAATAGTAAGTTATAACTCCTAAAACCATAAAATAAAACTAAATTTTTTATATATATTTTATTAAAGGTTATTTGTTTTGAAATAAATATTATAAAAAATATTTCAAAACTTTATCATTTGAAAAAACTTGGAACCGTTGTTTTCCGTGTAAAATAAAGTATATTGATTAATGGAGATATAAATCAATTGGCTTTAATGCGAATGAATAAAAAACTTTATTCTACAATAATTAACTGATTTAAATTGTCTACATTAAACATTAAAACAACAAAAATATAATAAAAATGCAAATCATATAGTAATAAAAAAATTTATTATTAAAATAAAACGCGGAATCTCTTTCAACAATGCTTTAAACATATAAAAGTTTATAAAGATTTATTAATGTTGGGTTCGTAAGTACAAAATCACTTACAGTTAAGCAAAATAATAAAATGAATTAATATACAAAATATATGTAAAGTAATAGATACGAGTATTTTTTCCGTCATACAAAGTGGTTTCTACATGCTCAAAAGAAATCTTAAATAAAATTTATTTTAAATTGAGATGAGCCTGTTTTATCTCTAAATAAAATAACGACCAAAAATGTAGTTATAACCTAATAAATATTAATGAATACTTAAACGGCCATATAAAAATAATAAAACTTAATTTAAACTCATTAAAAGTGGAAAGTGTGAATGGGACAAATAGGTATGTAATGTTCCACCTGTACGCATTAATGGTACACAAAAGTTAATATAATTCTAAACATTTTAATTTTATGGTTTGATTACATTGATATCAATTATAAATTTACTTACTTTACCAAATGAAAATCTAATTTAATTTTTAAATAAATTGACAGAACATCATAAATACTAATTCAAAACAAATGTAAATTGTACTGACCGAGCCATATAATGTAAAGAGCTTTGGCTGCCGCTTCGCGGCACCCAACTGCTCTTTGTTGTCTTTAATCTTTTTTTTTAAATTTTTTCTGTTGCCTTGACTCTTGACTTCTTTGAGTCTTGGCTTGCCATGACTCTTGCCATGCGATGAATTTCAACTTGCCTTGACTCATCACTTGCCTAGCTTCTTGACTTGCCTTGACTCTTCTGACGCTTGACTTGCCTTCATTCTTGACTTGCCTTCTCTTGCTCTGACTCTTGACTTGCGTTGAATTTCGACTTGCCTTGGCTCTTGACTTTTGACTCACTACTCTTGACTTGCCTTTGACTTGACTCTTGCCCTGACTCTTGCTCTGACGCTTTTTTAATATTTTTTTTCGTATATTTTTGTCGTGCGTAGCCAGGTTACTGTCATACTTGTTTAATCTAGTTAATTAAATTTAATTATCAGTTATTAAACATTGTCTCAAATTTTTAATGACAAAACATAAGATTTTATTTTATTATCTTGTAATGTTAGGGTTGCTAGTTTATTATAAATTTCATTTTTTATTTTCATTTAGTTTGGGTGATAGGCTTTAAATGAATCAATGAATTAGATTACATTTGAAAAAGGTTATAATTGCAAATATTTTTTCCAAAGCTTATCTTTTTAACAACTTTCACATATTTTAAAATCCAATTAATTTTGTAAATGATCCAATTGCTGAAAAGCAATTTCATTTTTATTAACAATGTAATGATATAAACATAATATGACTATGACAACGCAATAAAAGCAAGTTAAATTAAAAAAAATTTTAAAAAATTTTAAATAATCTTAATTTGACTTCCAAAGCAAACCTAGCAAAGTCGCGCAAAAAACTCAATATAATATTATCTTTAAAAATATGTATAGTAAGTAAAGTAAATTAACCTTGCAATTTATCGGCTATAATTATAAATATCAATAAACCAGCGCGTTTTTTCGCTCATGGACTCTGAAGCGATTGTTAAAACCCGTTCGATATCATGTTTAGCTATAAGTCAATAATTGCGTTTAATATAAACTTAAAAATTAAACTCTTTGCTTAGTAAAAAACTTAAGATAAAACAAAATGTCGTACAAACTGATAATTAAAATTGGCTTTCGAGAACAATTTTGGTACAAAAACAAAATTGATTTCGTGCAAAGGCACTGTTAATTTGGAGCTTTTATAAACAAGTTTTAAAGGAATATGAATCATATCGCAGGAGTCAAAATCTCAAAAAGTTTTAGACGCTAAAAATCAAAAGATAAGGAACGGATTTTAAATAACCCTGAAAAAAATTAGTGTTACACAATATTAATACACAAATTTTGGATAAAATATATTATCCTATAATTATGCTTAAAAATCTATAAATTAAACCGAAATATTCACTAATTAATCAATCTCATTAAAAATCCCTAAAGATGAAAGTGCAACTATTATAATAAATTATTATTCTAATAAATAATAAGAATCAAACTATTTGATAAGCAATTGATTAAAAAAGCTCACAGCTAATTAACAAAAAGCTAAAATAACAAACACGTAAAAAATAAAAAGAATAATAGCGAGCTGGTTAATTATTCAAGTTATAAATAGTTTAAGGCTTAAACATCAAAATATAGAATGCAACGCCTCGAAGAACTGATGGCACGCGCACATGAACAAGTTGAAAGATGGCTAAAAATATTTGTGCATATGAAGCAATAAATTTAAGAATAAAAACAATAATTTATGAATATTATTTTTTGAAAAGAAAAAATTTAAAGCCAAGGCCATTAAAAATTTTAAAAGCATATAAACCCCAGAATGAGTAAATACAAAATTTTGATTTCTAATAAACATTTTTTCTAGTAAATCAGAAATAATTATGCAATAAGCCGTGTCTGGGGGATGCTTTTAATTAGAACAACATATTTGCAAAAAAAAATATTGCGCCGGCTGTGCAAGCAATTTAAGGTAAATAAAAAATAGGGTTAAATTTAAAAAACGCAATTTAAGGCAAATAAAAATGGATTTAAATTTAAAAAAATTTATACTCAAAAAGTAAAAATAAACATTTTATAACACATAATCATTCCTTTTATTTAAATATTTTCTACCAAAAAGGCCAAAATTCAAAATATGCGATCGGAAAAGTAATATGGAAAATCGAAAAAGTAAATGAATTACAAAGTTTGAAGTGTCATTTGTGCGTAAAAAGTTCCCGCACTTTTTTCCATTTTAATTTTAGGGTCTAAAACATCTTTATTTCAAAAAACTGAGTTCAGAATTGGATTCTTAAGAGTTTTTTGGGCTAGAAAACAAATAGAAAAAGTTAGTTTCTCCAGAAAAAGAGCCATTTAACAAATTACAAGCCCTCAAAAATGCCCAAAATTATTAGCATTTAGTCGCGACTTTTTTTGCCCATTTTGTTCACTACATACTCAAGCGGTGGTTTCAGTGCCCCAATTGCTCTAAATCTGGTAGTTTGAAGCCTTTGCTCTTAAAATAACCACAATAGAAATCCATAGAATTCATGCCCTTCAAGTGACTTGGCCAAATGTCGTTATATTAAAATCCGTCAAAGCAAATCGTAAAAAATGCTAATTTTATTTTTGAGCTATGAGCGCGAAAATTGATAAAAATCTCAAGATTAGCTGCAAGGGGTCGTTATTTGAGTAAAAGAAGCCGATTTAAAGCGTTTGAATGCTTTATACAAAAGCGGAGCTGGATTTTGTAGTGGCTCCAAGGCCGAAAAAAAGGCGCGACCAACGCAATAATTTTCGGAAGCGTTTGGACGCCTGTATCGCAGCCGAGGGAACTCATTTCGAACATTTGTTGTGATTAAGTTTTAGCCCTGATTCTGATGAACAAATTATGTGTAATATTTATGTTTTTCTTCTTTTTTCATAACACAAAAATTGATTTAAATAGTGCGGGAACTTTTTACGCACTCTGTATATGAATGTCAATATTAAGACCTAGGTTTCTACTCTTTAATTTATCGATACATTTATTGTTTTTAAATGTTGTGGTTTGCATATGAATATATTTGTTATTTGATGCACAGCTATAATTTTGTATAAAATTGTAAATTTAAAGCGGTGTATAAATTGTTTATTCATTCTTTAAAAAATGAGTTAACAAAGTTCAAGCAGCGGTTCACAAAAACTCAAAAGTATTTGAATAATTATTTTAGTTTAGTAGGACTTATAGGTGATGCTTGGAAACAACGCCCGAGCGTTTAGGCAAAAAGCGCAAAATTTATAAGAGATTATGAAAGATATGTAGGGCCAGACAGCCCTGAGCATGATTACAATCTGCCAAATGATTTTGTGAAATAATGAGAACTTTTCTCTTTATTTTTATTAAAAAATTAAATATAACTTCATTCAATGAACAATAAAAAGGTTAAAACAAGAAATTGCAAAAAAAAAATATTTTGTCTGAAAAGCTTATTAAAAAAAATAACTTTAATAATCTAATCAGAAATTATTATCGGTGGACAAAATGTTTGCTTCCGAATGACAAGAAAATATTCAAAAAAGTTTTTAATGAAATATTTAATAATAACAAAATTTTGAGACAACCCTAAGTTATATAAACAAATAATAACTAATAATATAAAATGCTAAATAATTCAAATATATCTTGAAATGAACAATTTTCTTTAATACATTTATAAATTAAAGTTTATCAATGAGCTCAAACATGAGCAGTTTTTTTATTAATGCTTAATATTTTAAAAAATCGTGAAAGTGAGAGGGGTGGTTTGAACCAAGTATGAATTAAACTAAATAACAGTGAAATTTTGTTCAAATATTGCAAATATGAATCAAGTTAAGAGTAGTTTCATTCAAAATGACAACAAATAAAATATTATTATAAAAGAATAAGCTTTTTAAAACTAACAAATATTCTAAAATGTGCTTTACAATAAATGTTAAACGATTTGATGATAAAAAACTCAGTTGTAATTAAAGTAAATAAAATTAAAATTCAATAAATATTTAATATAAGGAATATTTAACACTGAACAAAAATGATTGTGGCTACGGTGACGAAATTGACAAATGACTAGACTCAAATATAAGGTGCTGTATACAATTTAAATTCTTTTCTCATCAAAACTTCATTTTTTGCAATTAATGAATCAAAAAAGTCAAACAGCGTTATAGTTAAAGCATTATTAATTTTCATTTATGCGAAGAATTCATTAAGACAACATGTATTTTCTTTCAAATTAATGTTATTGTTTGTAAATAAACCATAATCGAGATTCAATTTGTTACAAGTTATATATAATTAAATTTTATAAAAATACGTAAGTTTAACAAATTGTTATACAATTTAATATATTTTTTAGAATCACCGACTCAACATTCAGCAGGGAGGAAACCACAAATAACGATTAACAAAGTTAGAAAAAAGTCAAAGTTTTAAAAAGTGCTTTAAAGCATTAATATACGGCAGAGAATGGTGCAAATTAAAATATAAAATAAATTTAGAAGGGTATTTATTTATTCCTTTAACATGATGATAATATTAATTACAGGGATTATTCTATATTAAACTAAAACAATGCTTTAGAAATTACTTAAAATGTATGAGAAAAAAATATGATGAAAAGGAAACATATAAAAGCTTACTTAACATATTTGTTGACGCAAATGGAAGAACAGCTCGCTTGCTTATGTACTTGAAAGGGACGATAAAAATACTAAATATTTGTGGATTGATTTAATAAAAAATATATATTTTGTTAAAAACAAAATGTAAAGTAATAAAACAGAAACACTTCTATTATCTCAATTTAAAAAAAATTAAATGCCATTTAGTAAAGCTTAATCTTAAATTAAAATAATAATATTGTTAACACTTAATTCCACAATAATCTCTGTTTCAAATAGGATTTTAGCAACAAATTTTATAAGACAAAATAAATTATTTTTGCTACATAAAACACGGTTATAATTTTTGTTAAATTGTTCAAAACAGCGATATTATAAAAAATATTGGACAAAACCGACTTAAACATCCTGTAAACATTAATTTTTGAATGGTAAATAAATATTGAAAAATTGTTTAAATTAAAATAAATGGCGGATTTTGCGAAACACCCACTTTTTTCTCTCCAGCGAGATGGCGGATTTTGCGAAACGACTCAGCACGTTTCTCTAGATGCGATTCTTTCAATTAATTTTTACCATTCTTTAAGCGTTTCCAATATTATGCTAGAATTATCTATAAACAAATTAGAGGGCGAAACTCGCGCCGTAAAAATAGGAAAATAAGCAATAAACGAATCAAAAAGTATAAAGGACATTTTGATAATTTTTTTAACTTAATTTTGAAGATTTTTATGTTTTAGCGTTTTCCGATTCCCTGAGGATAAAATTATTGTTAATCTAACAATTTTAATAAAGACATTTATTAGTAAAATTTTTATTTAATACGTTATATTTATTTTAAAACTAAATTTATAAAGTTTAATTTTATATTTCACTATGCTTCATAAATTTTTCTTATTTGTTTATTTTGTTTTTTAGTAACTTAGTAATTCCTTTTTATGCCAATAAGTCTGTGCAAATTATACGTAAATTCAAGGCTTGTAAGAGTGCAGCATTGAAAAACTTCATTCACTACTGAGGCATTATAAATGGCCAAAATTCATAATTATACTTTATTTTTATAAACAAAAATTAAGGGGTATTTAAATTTTATGTTGAAAAATTTCTTCAATGCAAATTGTAAGATTAAAAATAAAAAAATAAAAGAAAAAAAATAACAAAAATTAACCGGCATCAAATTTGACGCAGAAGCCTTCAACCTATGTTCTCATTTTGGTTGTATTTGTAAAAAAAATTAAACTTGAAAGAAGAAAAATTGCGAGTTAAGGAAAACAGTCAAAATAAGAGGATGTTCAAAAGTATGCATTGGATGCTTACCAGTGTTTTCCTGTTCCAGCTTGGCCTGTTCTGTTCCTGTTCTGTTCCTGTTCCTGTTCCTGTTCTATTCTAGAATTTAGAACAGCACAGGAACAGGAACAGATTCAAAATCCTTGGAACAGGAACAGAACAGGCCAAGCTAGAACAAGGTAAAAATTGAAGAATTGAACTTTTATTGAGTAATATATTTGAAATTTTCCAATTATTCATAATGATTTCACGTGACGCAGTGGTCAAACTGAGTGACGTGATTTAATTTTGTCTAAGGTTCAACTTTCCCTAGTGAAAATCTTTTTTATTCTTTTTATTTAATTTTTTCCTATAATGGTGAGTGATGCCTGGGCTGTGGGTTCGAATCCGACTGTGTAAATAATTTTTTCTCTCTTTTTATGAACTTTATGGTAATTTTAAAAATATTTTTATTTTTTTCTTTAAATTGAGAAAAAATCATAAGGGGGGGGGGCTTTTTGTTTTCTAACTTTTAAAAATTAAGACCAATTATTTAAAAAAACTCTCAAAATCGTCAACCCGGGCCCCTCCCATTCTAAAAAGCTTCAAAAAATGGTTGCAAATCCCTTAACAAATTGAATTAAAAATTCAAAATTTCTCCCCCCCCTGAAGTAAAGCAGAATTTTCTAAAAAAATATTTAATTTTTAACTAGGTTTGCTCCCCGAGCCCCAAAATAAGAAAACAGAAGTCTAAAAAAATTATATAATTTTTTTCACTAGAGTTGCTCCCCATTCTCAAAATTGGGTCGTCCCGGACCCCCGACATGGCCAACCCCCCCGACCTTCCCTGACATACCATTTTCCCACCCCCAAGGGTTCGGGAGCAAACCTATTTTGAATCTAAATTAAAAATTTTTGGTAAAAGTCTCGGATTTTTGGGAGTCAATTCTCGAGTCTCGGGGTCAAGTCTCGGTAAATTTAGGTCTCGAGCATCACTAGCAAGTGATGAACACTTTGTCCAATGCATCATCAATTAAAATTTCAGACTGAATTTCACTCGGAAAATTTTTAATTTGGAACAGTCTAAGAACAGTTTATACTGTTCTGTTCCTGTTCTGTTCCTGTTCCTGTTCTGTTCTCGAGGTCGGAACAGAACAGGAACAGAACAGATAGGCTGTTCTAAAATTTGAGAACAGAACAGGAACAGGAACAGGTTCAAAATCCTTGGAACAGGAAAACACTGATGCTTACATATTTCATCTCTTTATGCTGCAAAACAAAACCATAATATAATAATAAAATTATAATAATGATCAAAACAATTTATTTTTACTAAAATTTATAATAAATCTTGAAAAATTTAAAGAAATCATGCTATAATTAAATCGCTCGCAAACGAACCTAATACACTCTTGGGATTTAATTTAATATATTAATTTCCTAATGTCAAAGAAAAAAACAATTGATAATATCATATTTGTTTTTAAATATTAAAAAAACTAACGAAAAAAAACAAAAGAAAATATAAATTTATATACAAAAAGGAAAATTATAATTTAAGCCTTATTTTTTCAGCATGAAATAATAGCTTTATTTATAATAAAAGTGAGCAATGAATGTAAACTATTAGGAGGGCTGTGCATATAAGCATAAATAAAGGATACGATTACGAAGTTAAAAATGAAATTAAATATTTTTAAACACAAAAATGCTCCATCAAACAATTTAAGACGTTGGATTTAAATAATAAATGACATTTTTTTAAAGTTAAATTTTAAGTTGAGTTTGGTAAATCGTTATCCATTTTCTCTCGTGCATTGCGTACTTCCTTGTAAATAAACGCCATCCATGCTACCATTGCTATGACAACGGGCAGATTACGTCTAATCAAATTTATTTGTAAAAACCATTCAAAGAAAAAATAAATACTAAAAAAAAATTGAATTATAAAAACCATTTTATTCGAGTTTTGCGTGCATTTTGCCTTGAAATTATAATTAATTTTTAGTCTTATTTAATCAGTTTAAAAACACTTGAACTGTTATATGTTCCATCTCTGTATTTCTGTATTGTGTCGCGGTACTTTTTCATTCTTTATCTTATTTATATTCACAGTATTTATTTTAAAATATTTTTTTTTTGTTAAATAAATGTTCTCATTTTCTTATCTTCCAAATGAGTTTTTTTTAGTCGTTTGCTTTTTATTTTGTAATAAACTAAATTTATTTATTTGTGGCATCCGCCATCATTGTTATTCCATTGATAATGCTAAATAATCAGCTCATTTCGTTAACAAAAGTAAAATAATATTTTTGCAATCTGAATTTTAAAGACTTTATTTAGTTATTTTTCTTTTTTTATAAGACGCAAATATTATCAGGATTTAATTGATAAATTTAAACTCACCAAAAATCTTAATTATTTTAACTACTCTTTGGCGTTCATGCTGAACTTCATATTACCAATTGATCTGAACATATTTATTAATTTATGTGTGCATGATTATAATGCAATTTTAAATTCGTTAACTGAATAATAATAAAATATAGGCTCGTCATTTGACACATCAAATTTCGCCTTTATGATAAATATAACATTATACATAAATATTGGGAACCGACGGATACAATTTTTTGAAATAAATATGAAATTTACAACTTGAGAAAAAATAGGAACCAATTATAACATAAATTCCCGTTTTAATTTAATTAATAATCGTTTTTTAAAATATCAAATTTTTCATAATTTTGCATGCATGTTGTTGGGCTTTGACGCATTTAAAAAATATTTTTTAACAAAACAATTTGCATTGCCAAAGAATAATATTATCTAAAAGAATGAAATAAAGAGAGTTCGTACGCCGCCTACGAACCCCACGGAGAAGAGCTGCGGCCGGTAGCGCGATAACAAATTTAAGAATAAGAATGTCAAAAAAATAATAATGTTTAAACAATGTCAATTAAAAAATATAATCATTTCTTATTTAGTAATTTTATAAATTTAATTTTTATAAAAAATTTACTATAAATATAGTTCCCTGCAGGGCTTCGTGGCCGAAAGCACCCCGGCGCACCCCTCACCTCCCCGCTTGAAAGAGGTGGCTTTAATAACAATTCATTTTGTAGTTGCATATTTGGGTGTTTATAATTTATTTAAAAGTTCATAATATTTTATCTTTGGTTTTTTTAGCATTTTTTACAATAAAAATATTTTTTTATAATATTAGTTTTAATTGTATGCATTACTATAAATGTGAAACAAAAAAACAAATTTTAAACGCTATATTACCAACCTAACAAAACGGGTTTAAATTGCTGTAAGCAAAAAAAAAAGTAATATTTCAACGCCTTACCCGGGCATTTCGCCCATCGCTCTTTTTTGTTCTCATTCCTTCAGCGATCCGACAATTGAAAGCATCTTAAATACAAACTATTATAAAGAAAAAAATAGAAATCATAAATCAGTTCCTTTCCAAAATAGCAACACATAAATATTAAATCTGAAATAGTAAACATGAATCAAATTCCCCGACGTAACTATTAATTATCTAACAATAAACAATGCTATACATCGCTTGTATAAAAAAATGCAGTAAATTCTTAAATTCTTTTGATGTTTCTCAAAATAAACATTAATGCGAATTCCGGTCCCAAATCGATTTTCCAAACCGCCAATGTCTCTTTTAAGCGATAAAAATTTTTTGTATTAACACTGCCCAAATGAAAGAAAAAAAATAGAAAGAATACATTTAAAATAAATGAAATTAGAAAGTTCGGTGATTGCTTGAAAACATTCTAATTTTTATCAAAAGTACAAACTAACGACAAATGATTAACGGGGATTTCTTAAATAAGTTAAGTTTTATTAAATAAAATAACCATTACAGACATTGCTTTTACAATCGGAATACAAATAACTCATATTAATTCAGCTTTAACTTCTACATATGAAAATAAATTCAAGAAAAACGGGTCCGATGCAAATTTTTTTTTCTTATTTTGACATAAAAATATTATCGTGCGCCCCAAAGAGTGTGAATTTATTATATTTGGACAAAACTAAAAATATTTAAATGCAAATAAATTTTAAAAATAATTCAAATACTTAACATTCAGTAAATCAACGTAATTAAACTATTTGCTGGGCTGAAGATTTTACGCACTTTATGTAAATTGTGAATGTTTAAAAATACATAAATAATCACAAAACATTTGTTACGGTTGTCTCTACTTCTCAAGCGTATCTGTGTAAGCTTTTTTTGGGTTAAGCGAAGAAAACGCAAGGAAGCCTGACGATCATCATGCCGAATTTTAAAGCAATAAATCTTTTCAATATTTACCCAACTAATTCAATTAATGGTGGCAATAATTAAATAAAACAAGCTTCTTAAAAGCCGCAGCAAATTACTATAAATAAACCTTACAATTCATTAAAATCTTTTTTGATAATGTCAGTCTAAGCTTTAAAATCAAGGCTCGAGATTGTAAATAAAAGGTAATAAACTTCAATCGTAAAATATATTAAAAAAACAGAAATAAATCAATACAAATAAAAAAAATTAAAACTAAATAAGCTGACTTCTGCGAACCAATATCAAGTAGACGCGGAAGGAATACTTTTAAAAAACTTTATAAATAAAATTTTGTTCAAATAAATAAAAATAGCAAATAAATAAGAATATGTTAATCAAGCAAAAAATTGCCTGTTCGTTGAAATAAATTATTAGTCAATTAATATGGCATGCAAAGCTGAAAATACAATGTTCTTTTGTTAAAGTAATTTAAAGTTATTTCATTTACATCCTACAAATATCACATTTTTTTGCATAAAGTCATACTTCTACATTTTAAGAAAGATTATTAACTTTTCTAGTCTAAACCGCGAGATTTATTCTTTCCAAATTCTGTCTCTTTACGCCATTTTTACACATTTTGTTTTTTATAATTAGTTAATGCATGTTACTTGTTAAACTTATTCAAGTATTTATTTATTTTTGTATTTAAATTTTCTTTTACCAGATTGGTAATAGATGGTTAAAAAACAAAAATGATTTAAATTGTTATTTAGATATTATTTAAATAGCTTTGCCTTTAAGCAGAAGAATTTACATTGTTTTTGTAATAATTTATTTTTTACATTTATTTTTTCAATTATTATTTTGACAAAATGTTTCTTTTATATTAACAAATCCATTGTCCTTTTTGGTCGTGTCATTATCGAGTTTGCATTAATATTTAGGTTTGAAAAGTTTTTTTTCCGATTAACATTAATTAATATAAAGAATTTTCTTTGGATAAATCGTTGACCATTGTATAGTTCGTGTAGAAGTCTTAATATTATTCGTTTGTTCCACAACAATGATATTCTTATATTGCTTTTTTGCCGAAAAACAATTTTCTAATTTAAACTTGCTTTTACCGTAAAAATAGAGCCTCCAAATGTCTGAAACATAAGCTGCCGGCACCTTATTTAGGCTAGATAAGTTAAATTTATATATATAAACAAAGAGTAGAGTAATAGTTTATAGTCATTTTTAACTTAAGTTTTTGATAAATCTCAAGGATTGAAACATTATTATATTTTTTAAATTAGATTAATTGTTATTAAAAATCACAATAATATGGTTTATGTTTCAAATTCTTTCTAACCAAAAAATATCGTTCGACAAATCATATTATAAATCAACGTATACTGGTTTTAGTTGTATTTTGATTTTTGATTGTTTATTGTGAATATTTAGTAATTTTATAAATTTAATTTTTATAAAAAATTTACTATAAATATAGTTCCCTGCAGGGCTTCGTGGCCGAAAGCACCCCGGCGCACCCCTCACCTCCCCGCTTGAAAGAGGTGGCTTTAATAACAATTCATTTTGTAGTTGCATATTTGGGTGTTTATAATTTATTTAAAAGTTCATAATATTTTATCTTTGGTTTTTTTTAGCATTTTTTACAATAAAAATATTTTTTTATAATATTAGTTTTAATTGTATGCATTACTATAAATGTGAAACAAAAAAACAAATTTTTAAACGCTATATTACCAACCTAACAAAACGGGTTTAAATTGCTGTAAGCAAAAAAAAAAGTAATATTTCAACGCCTTACCCGGGCATTTCGCCCATCGCTCTTTTTTTGTTCTCATTCCTTCAGCGATCCGACAATTGAAAGCATCTTAAATACAAACTATTATAAAGAAAAAAATAGAAATCATAAATCAGTTCCTTTCCAAAATAGCAACACATAAATATTAAATCTGAAATAGTAAACATGAATCAAATTCCCCGACGTAACTATTAATTATCTAACAATAAACAATGCTATACATCGCTTGTATAAAAAAATGCAGTAAATTCTTAAATTCTTTTGATGTTTCTCAAAATAAACATTAATGCGAATTCCGGTCCCAAATCGATTTTCCAAACCGCCAATGTCTCTTTTAAGCGATAAAAATTTTTTGTATTAACACTGCCCAAATGAAAGAAAAAAAATAGAAAGAATACATTTAAAATAAATGAAATTAGAAAGTTCGGTGATTGCTTGAAAACATTCTAATTTTTATCAAAAGTACAAACTAACGACAAATGATTAACGGGGATTTCTTAAATAAGTTAAGTTTTATTAAATAAAATAACCATTACAGACATTGCTTTTACAATCGGAATACAAATAACTCATATTAATTCAGCTTTAACTTCTACATATGAAAATAAATTCAAGAAAAACGGGTCCGATGCAAATTTTTTTTTCTTATTTTGACATAAAAATATTATCGTGCGCCCCAAAGAGTGTGAATTTATTATATTTGGACAAAACTAAAAATATTTAAATGCAAATAAATTTTAAAAATAATTCAAATACTTAACATTCAGTAAATCAACGTAATTAAACTATTTGCTGGGCTGAAGATTTTACGCACTTTATGTAAATTGTGAATGTTTAAAAATACATAAATAATCACAAAACATTTGTTACGGTTGTCTCTACTTCTCAAGCGTATCTGTGTAAGCTTTTTTTGGGTTAAGCGAAGAAAACGCAAGGAAGCCTGACGATCATCATGCCGAATTTTAAAGCAATAAATCTTTTCAATATTTACCCAACTAATTCAATTAATGGTGGCAATAATTAAATAAAACAAGCTTCTTAAAAGCCGCAGCAAATTACTATAAATAAACCTTACAATTCATTAAAATCTTTTTTGATAATGTCAGTCTAAGCTTTAAAATCAAGGCTCGAGATTGTAAATAAAAGGTAATAAACTTCAAATCGTAAAATATATTAAAAAAACAGAAATAAATCAATACAAATAAAAAAAATTAAAACTAAATAAGCTGACTTCTGCGAACCAATATCAAGTAGACGCGGAAGGAATACTTTTAAAAAACTTTATAAATAAAATTTTGTTCAAATAAATAAAAATAGCAAATAAATAAGAATATGTTAATCAAGCAAAAAATTGCCTGTTCGTTGAAATAAATTATTAGTCAATTAATATGGCATGCAAAGCTGAAAATACAATGTTCTTTTGTTAAAGTAATTTAAAGTTATTTCATTTACATCCTACAAATATCACATTTTTTTTGCATAAAGTCATACTTCTACATTTTAAGAAAGATTATTAACTTTTCTAGTCTAAACCGCGAGATTTATTCTTTCCAAATTCTGTCTCTTTACGCCATTTTTACACATTTTGTTTTTTTATAATTAGTTAATGCATGTTACTTGTTAAACTTATTCAAGTATTTATTTATTTTTTGTATTTAAATTTTCTTTTACCAGATTGGTAATAGATGGTTAAAAAACAAAAATGATTTAAATTGTTATTTAGATATTATTTAAATAGCTTTGCCTTTAAGCAGAAGAATTTACATTGTTTTTGTAATAATTTATTTTTTACATTTATTTTTTCAATTATTATTTTGACAAAATGTTTCTTTTATATTAACAAATCCATTGTCCTTTTTGGTCGTGTCATTATCGAGTTTGCATTAATATTTAGGTTTGAAAAGTTTTTTTTCCGATTAACATTAATTAATATAAAGAATTTTCTTTGGATAAATCGTTGACCATTGTATAGTTCGTGTAGAAGTCTTAATATTATTCGTTTGTTCCACAACAATGATATTCTTATATTGCTTTTTTGCCGAAAAACAATTTTCTAATTTAAACTTGCTTTTACCGTAAAAATAGAGCCTCCAAATGTCTGAAACATAAGCTGCCGGCACCTTATTTAGGCTAGATAAGTTAAATTTATATATATAAACAAAGAGTAGAGTAATAGTTTATAGTCATTTTTAACTTAAGTTTTTGATAAATCTCAAGGATTGAAACATTATTATATTTTTTAAATTAGATTAATTGTTATTAAAAATCACAATAATATGGTTATGTTTCAAATCTTTCTACCAAAAATATCGTTCGACAAATCATATTAATAAATCAACGTATACTGGTTTTAGTTGTATTTTTATTTTTTATTGTATTGTTTTATTTGATTAATGAAGTTAATTACAAAAATTTGCCCACAGCACGTGTTTTTTTCAATTGGTATTGAATGAAAATTATTTGTTAATTCATTTATTTCCGAGATTTTTGTTTTCGATCGGTAATGAGCGCCACGGTCGAACTTTTCTGCCCTCTTAGTTCAAAATCTACCATAATTGAAGGTATGCGTGGCGTTTTGGAGCATGGCCCTATACAAAAATTAGGCTCAAACGATAGTAAAAGTTTCCATAATTCGAGTCCACCATAAACATTTAGGCAGCAGTGGGGAATATTCGTAATGGGGGAAACCCTGAACGAGCGATACTACGTGAAGGATGAAGGTCTGCGGATTGTAAACTTCTGTTAGCCTTTTTTTTTTCTTTAAAAGAAAGTTCAAACATTTTTTTTTCATCAAAATCACAATAATTCTCATAAAACGAAATCTCTAAATAAATTTTAGTTAAAAGTTTTTTAACTAAATTCCTATGAACTCATCTTATTTTGGGATTACGATTTCGTTCCACTATTCATGAGAGGTGGGATTAGTTTCTGTTCATCTCCAGTCGACCCTACCGGTGCTCCTTGACCGGGCCGTCCGTTCCATACACGCGGTGACCGTCCTCCGACGTCACCAACGCTTTTGTCATTCCGTGTGCCACATCCGGCCGACCGCTCTGCGCATCGCAGAGTTTCTTCTTCCTCACACCCACTCCCTCTTTGTTATTTTTGTTTTTCAGTTCATCCGGTTCCCTTTTCTCTTTTTTTTTGAGATTCAACGGCCCGGATGTCTCTTCGCCAAGACGTGCTGTTTGAATTTACGCCGTTGTTGCATTCATGGCGAGAATGGCTTTCGCTGTGATACTTTGGCGAAATAGTGTGGGCGAATATTAGAGAACGAGAGATAAATAGCCCCAAATTTAATTTCGCCCCACGCCGGGTGGGAATGGGTTGATTTTGGGTCTTTTGGCCACTCCCTTACGGGGAAATTCTGTGACCGTTTCGGGTTTTACCGGGTACACCGTCGGTTAGAAATGTCGTCAAGGCTCGGGGAATTTCAGCCGAATTTGGTGTATTTTGCCATCCCATCTGCGGTTGTGCCGATTGCTGATCACTCCATTCCTCCTGTCCTACAGCCCTGCCTTGATCGTCCTCGAAATCAGCCTGCCGTTCCTGGCAATCATAAACGAGGTGGCCAATTCGTCCGCAATACTGGCATTGGCGATCGCCCGACCAAATGCTCTGGCTGAACTGCTCCTGCCGTCCCTGTGCCCAGTTTCGAAAGCCGCCACGCGCTCCTCCGAATGACGGCGGCTGCCTTTGCACGTTTGGCGCAGAAAATGGTCTGAAATTTCGCATGTTGCTCCCCGAGGATCCCGGCTCATTTCCGGCAGCTCCAGGGGATGGACCGGCGCTCCACTGAGGTTGTGAGGGTCGGTTGTTGATCACATTGACTGCTTGTGACAGTCGGCTTACCTCCTCTCCCCTGTTGACCAGTAGCAACGCTTCCAATTCTTCCGCTTGGGCTTTAACAACATCCAAGCTTTTGGCCCGGGTTAATCCAACCAACCGGATTAAGAAGCTCATGTTTGGCTTGAGGCGGTCCAGAAATTCCTCACAAACTTTCTCATTCCGCTGTGTTTCGGTGAGGGACTGATTTGTCGCCTCGATCAGCGGCGTCAATCGCCTCAAAAATTGTGCCACCGACTCGTCCTCGCGCTGTCTGCACAGCGTCAATGTTCTTTTGGCGATCTCTCTGCTTCCTGCGGCGATCAAATCAGTTGCTAATGGACTTCCGCTGACAGCTTTCGATCGTGAGAGCGGCAATTGAATGAGAAAGTGTTGAAGGGACTAAAGGCCAACTCGGCCGTTCTTCTTTGAACCCTTTGGAATGCTGGGAAAGCAATTGATCACCGACTTTTCGACTTTGATCTCCTGACTCGGTCAATTTTAAGTGACCTTTAGTTTTTGTACCCGTTCTTGACCAGTTTTCTGAGTTTTTGTTTTGAGTAAAATGATTGGCTGCTTCTGGCCCTCAGGTCAGTTTAATTCATCTCCCGATGATGCTTTTACCATTTTCTGATTATTGGTCGTCCCTTTGGACGTTTTAGTCCGGACTCAAATGACCGAACTTGTTTGACTTCCATAGGCCCCTTTAGTTTTTTAGACCGGGCAACCATTGACGGCACTTTTTCTCAAGGTCCCTTTAGTTCGTACTAGGCCGGACAACAATCAGCACTCCGTTTATTTTTTCCAACGCCCCTTTAGTTTTTCACTAGCCCAGGCAACAAATTTTATTTTTCGAAGAGAAGCCCCTGTAGTTTGTACCAGTCCGGGCATTAGCTTTCGAACTCCATTTTCGGCATGGCCTCTTTAGTTTTGCACTAGTCCAGGCAACAATTTGCCGAACTCCTTTTTTCTTTTACATGGCCACTTTCGTTTTGTACTGGACCGCGCATTAATTTACCGTTCCTTTTCTTTGCATGGCCCCTTTAGTTTGTACTAGTCCGGGCAATAATTTCACAATTCAATCATTTCTCCGTGCACATTTACTGCTTCAAGCCCGCAGGCTAGGGGTACCCCGTTTTTTCCGCCGGCTTATTCATCCTCTGCCCTCGTTGTTGTGCCGATGGACCTTTTCCCAAAAAGGGAACCATCCGGTGCTACCAGTGAGGGAAGCGCACTGTGCCCCCCAGATTAAGCACCGTTGACTCTCCGGATGAAATTGGGGGAAGGGGAAAGATGGGGAGGATGCCCGGGCCCGGGGCATTGGTGATGGACTCGCCCAACTCTCCAATCCAGCACTGACGATAGAGTTTATTCCGTCCTGCTCAACGACCGATGGAACAAGGACAGAGGGATGAAGACTGATCGCTGGGGGAAAGGAGGGGAACAGGATGAAGCAATGTGAGCGGGGACATTATTGAAATGGATAAATGTGATCAATAGTAGAGGTAAAGTCCAGCAGTTCTCTGAGGGGTGAAATGGAATGGAAAATGCCGACCGGAAACCCTTACAGATACACTGGAAAACTAAACCTACTTATAAAAGTTTCTGACCGTCTTTTTTTCATGTCACTTTACCTGCGCAAAAAAAAAGTTTAAAATGCAATTGAAAATAAAAATTATAAACTAAATATTAAATATAACAATTATTTACCAATTTAGCGATAATTTATCTTACCTTACAGTTAAACTTTATAATACAAATTAATAATCTAATTAAATGCATTCAAATTTTGAAAATCGTTAATACAATTAAAAAAATATATAAAGTAAAGGTCATTCAAAGTATTAAGGAAAAAGTCATCTTCACTCAGAGGAGTTTGACTAAATCAACGCTCGTTTGCCTTGACGATGTGAACAAATATTAAAAGAAAACACTAAGCAACTAATTTATAGCAGTTTATAAAAAGTAAGTATAAAGAAAAAACTATCAAATTTTTATTATTTAAGGTTGTTTGTCGCATCACCTTGTGCTTGCAAAAAAAAGTATTGCGGTTTACCAAAACTGATAATTGGAAAATTTTTTTTTAATGAAATAATTCAAACGTCTATAGAAAAATATCTGATTAATAAAACATTAATTATATTAAAAATTTTAAATTGTCTAATACATTTATATATTTGTTTAAGGTTTAAAAGTGAATTTTTAAAATTAAAATTTTCTGGCGATGCAAATTGAATTCAATTCAATATTTTTCAATCGTTTAAAGATATATTTTATAAACATACATTGAAACACAGAGGTATAATGGAGGCAACAATTAAAAAAAGGCTCTGGAAAGCTATTTCCGTGAAATAAAATTGAAAAATATAAAAAGTAAATTGATAATAAAATAACTAGGGACGCAATTGGCGCGCTGATTGCAACCGTGCCAATGGCTTGCTTGCGATAATCGCCAAGGGCAACAAATCACACATTGCCCACTTGCAAAACAAAAATCTAGAATAAAATTAATATGCATTAAAAATTCTTTGGCTTTAGAATACATTCGTAATTGAAATATAATCACAATAAAGATGTATAATTTCAGATAAAGAAAAATAAATGTTGTCATGACAAAGTGCATGGCATAATTGTAAAAGCTTAGAGCTTACACAAATTATCTTTTACGTTTGATATATTTTTATAAAGTTAATAACAAAAAAAATTAGTCTATAATTCATAGGTTTATTAGATCATTATCATATCAGATAACCTAAATAAAATATCGTTTTTTTGATTGACTTTTCTTTTGCGTCATTATTGTGATAATTTCATAATATTTATATTTTATATTATTCAGAAGAATATTGTTATATTTAATGTTAAAATTATATTTCTGCGTTTTGGTTTACATTTAGCCTTGTTTATCTGCAAATAATGAATATTATGTATGGTTTAAAGCTTTTAAAATCAGTCTTTTCCAATTGTTTATTAACGGTTTAATTAATTTTTGACTTTTTAAATTCGCGCCTCGAACGTCATTTTTTTGCTCCTTGCACAAAAAATCGGAAGCGATTTTGTAACTTCTAATTGCAAATTTGCATGAATGTATAAGCTGAATATTAGATAAACAATTTGTTTTTGCTTTCGAAAATTGTTATTTTTTCCCCAAATCAATATTCTAATAATTTAAAACAATGCTGTTTTTGAGTGTCTTGATGAAATGGGTCCACGCATTCCCAGGTTTACAAAAAAAAAAAAGTTAAAAATTAAAACAAAAACAAAAACAAGTTTTAAAACTTTAATTAAACTAATATTAGAATGTCTGGAAATGACTCGTACTGGACTAATTGTCGATAATACTTATATTTGCGTGGCATGTAAAGATGGTGTTTTTTATTTAATATTATATTATCTCGCAAATGGCGAAGGAAAATGCTTTTTTAAGTTGAAAATTTAATTTTAATTTTTGCTTTTTGATTACATTACATTCAGTTGTGATGGACGTCCGCGGTCAGGTTG
This sequence comes from Globodera rostochiensis, assembly GCA_018350325.1. NCBI lineage: Eukaryota > Metazoa > Nematoda > Chromadorea > Rhabditida > Heteroderidae > Globodera > Globodera rostochiensis. Next base: position 227,903 of record JAEVLN010000031.1, read on the forward strand.
AAGACTGATAATTTTAGCATTAGTGGTATAAATTAATTCGTCTTCTCCCGCCTCCAATTATCGTAAGCACATCGGGGTCCAATATTTTTATCATTTTTTTAACTCAAAAATATTTATTTACTTCTTGCATTTATTGCGCAATGCTCAAAATTTCGCGTACACTCTGTTAAACACGATCACGAGCTGTTCTACAACACCGTGCGAGTGGAATCGTTGGCCTCGAATTCCAACCAGCTCAATAGTTCGTCAATAAAATTTTTGAAATAATTTAATTAACAAATCAACAGTTTTTTTAAACCGACGAACAATGAAATTTATTTTATTTTTTATTTTTGAAAATAGGGGTGTTGTTGCTATTTTAAAGAAAATTTGAAACAATCAAAGATTTAGCGTTCCAAACAAATTTATTTATTTATTTTGATTTTGTTTCAGCTTCATTTCTTGTTTAAATTTTCTTATGGAACTAAAATTGAAGGAAAAGGTTTAATATTAGACTTCTATTTTTATAAACATCTGTTGGCGTTCTTTGTCCATTTTCTTACTTGCACGCTTGCAAATGTTAATTCGCGAATTGAAATTTTTTTGTGAATATTGTGTAATTTTGGATTTTTGGTAATTACATCTTACTTATATTTTACCTCTGCCAAATATGTTACAATAAATGCGTTAGCTACAACAAAATTTTATTAAATTTATTTTAACTAAAAGATGCGTAAATATTGATAATCTCCAAAAATTTGTCACTGCTTCTTTAAAAATATAAATTTTATTATGTTTCGCTTCTTTAACCTTTTACTTTTTTTTTATTGCACATTAAATTCTAATTATTAATAACTTGACTGTTTTTAAGGAAGTATGAGTTTTTAGCTTTAATGAAAGATTTTCTTTTTTTTTGATTTTGTTTCCTATGTCGGAATTTAATATTCATATTTGAAAACAAATAATATTGGTTTGAAGGTGAAAGGAATGTTATGATTCAACTCAGAAATTGGTCTTAACACGTTGAGTGAGCCAATTAGTGTTCTAAAATAACTGTTTTTCTCACCATTTTGAGTGGAAATGCTTAAATTTTCATTAACAAATGCATTTGTTATTAATTGAAAACACGATAATTCGCACATTTGTATTTAATAACGTTAGCATTCGGTTTGCCGTGACTGGATTGTTTGCAGCGTCCGATATTAATGTCGAACTAAAAGTAAACAAAGAAAAATATATAAAAATCATTAAAATTAATAAAAATTAATTAATTACAAATTTATATTTAACAAAGGTAAAATAAAAAATAAGCTTTATTTGAAATAAAAAATGTTAAAGGATTTTCAATTTTTTCAAGACTACTTAAATTAATTAACTCTACTAACAAAAAATAAATTATAACCCCACTTAGTGAGAAAATCACCTCTTTTGAGGGGTCAAGAAGCCATTGCAGAGGCGGCCATTTTAAATAACAAAATTATAAAATTAATTATAAAATTTAGGCAAAGCGTTCTATGATTGCGCGGCAAACAAAAGTCACGCCAAGTCATGAAAAACTGATCCATTATGATGGGAATTTAATCTCACGAAAATGGGAGTGTTTAACTCAAATAAAAATATTTAATTACTAAACAATTATTAATGATTAAGTTATATATTGCGTTTGGTTTAGTTGAATAGTATTAAAGTCAATACATTGATAAAATTTATGACACTGCTTATAACAAAATATTAAATAAAATTATGAGCGTAGATGCTAAAAAAACATGTACAAAATAAAAAACAAAAATATATTTTCATTTAGTACATTAGTTATAATTGCAATACAGAATTATTGATCAAAAACAAAAGGCTGTAATTATTAAAAATATAAATAAAAAGGACTTAAATTAGATAAATTAGAAATGACAACGTAATAAGCACAACATGCAAAACATAAACTCTTATTAAAATTGTTAATAAAGCCAAATAATTAGCACTATAAATTGTAACTGTGTAATATATTTGGCCAACTCAAAGTTTGACAAAAATTAAAATCACTTAAATAAAAAATTTCCCATATAATGTAAAAAGTGCGACAAATACTTAACGTTATAATTAATTGGTAATTTCAGGGTTGCAAAGAAATGGGTGTTGTGGTAATAAAATAAAATAAAAAGGTAATTTCCCGATTTGTCTTAAACTTGGTAAAGAAGTTGGGCATTCAATCCGCTTTGACAAGAACAAGACTGGAGATGTGTTATTTTTAGAAGCAGTGTTCTTACCTTTTTAACCTATTCCATAAAAAATATTTTATTTAAAATAAATTTAATGCTGAAATACAAGTGCATAAATCAAGTTGTGAAAAAACCTTAAATTAAAATATAGTAAATAATGCAAAATAATTAGAAAACAATTTTAATATAATTAAAAATACAAGTAAAAATCTGTGTTTACTCCATAAGCATTTAAGTTTATATTTTTGTAAATAACTAATAAAACATTTCAACTAAAAAAAATATCGAACTTCACCAATTACTACAAAATATTTGTCTTATATATATTTTGAAATGAATTCAGAAAGAGCCAATATATGATCAGAATTTATTAAGCTATTTCTTAAACTTTAGAAAAATTATTTATTTGTGTGAATATAACAATGCCATTTATTAATGTAATTTATAATATGAAATAATAAAAATGCAAGCAAATTTATGGAAAGAAAATAAATATTTTTCATACATTATATCTTGCTTTTAAACATTTCATTTATAAATTATTCTTAGTAAAATACATATCATAATACTCTTCCAGATATTTTTAAAAATTTATAATGGTTATTGAAAGAATTCGTTTTCATGCAGCCTATCAAGAGCTGTAACGGCACCAGCCTGTTGCTCAATATAAAATGAAAAATATTTTTAATAATTTTGTTAGACTTATACTACGTAAAATTGAATTTTTATCTTAAAATTGAAAGAAGAATATTGATTTAGATATCTTTTAAAATAAAATTGCAATAAAACAAATGCATCTATGATATTATGGTTAACAAGTTTGAAATAATGCGGTGCTATTAGTTTAGTGTATAAAAAATAATAAAAGTGACCAATCAATTAATGATTATGATGAATCATCAGGCTGTTATTAGATATTTTATTGCATTGTGAACTTTAAATAAACAAATTATTATATTTTTTTTAATATTAAATCTTTCGTAAAATATTAGATAGAATAGATCATGATAATCTTATTTATTAAATGCTGGACATATTTTCCCTAAAACAAATAGTGTATATAAATTAATCAAAATTTATTATAGAGGGAAGCGAAACAATGGGTTTAACATGCATTTCAAATAAAAACCCAAGAAAAATAAAAACGCCTTAAGCACTAAAAAATTATAAAAAATGCAAGTTAAAAAGGTAAAAAGATGATTACACACAATTGGTAAACAATATATTTCAAACTTAGAACAACATATACTAACTTTTTATTTAAAATTTTAAGGACAAAAGTAATACAAAATCAAATAAAAACTGGCAGGAAAATTAACACAAAATAACAAAGAAAAATTACGAGTATTCCTGTACAAAGAGCTCTTTAAAAGTGTATTCATGAATAGAATATTGCAAAAAAATATTGAAATTAACAAATGATAATAAAAAATAATAATTTTATTTATTTTGGTTTTGAAGCACCGTCTAATGCCTGATTTATGCGCACGTTAAAAATGCGATCTATTCATACTATTTTTAACAAAAATACAACAATTTTTGCTGAGAATATTAAAATAAAAATCGTACCTGACTGTTCAGCGACTTACATTACATTTGGAAATATTTTGAACTTCGCGTATTCCTACTGCAGTATGTGAAAAGCTTTCATTGAACTTGTTAATGATAAAATTAATATTAATTTTATTTCTTTATTCGTTGCATTTTTAATATGAAGCTTACTTATAATCCATCAACTTAATGCCCTGCTGCTCATCATCTTCTTCGATTAGCTTCATATTTTACAATAAAAAACAATTAAATTTCTTGTAGAACAATTAAAAAGAAACCAAAGCAACTAATTTTTTAGTCTATTTAAAAGTTTTTCAAATGATGCGGAAAATGGCTAATTTATGCTAAAAATGATGGCTGACCGACTGACCACAAGAACGAGATGTTATAGCTTATAAGTATTAAGTGAAAATCTCAAAAAACCATCAAGATAAAATTTTCATTAACATTTATTCTTTATTTTTTTAAACTCAACAAAATTCTGAGCTAAATTGGCGAGTGATAGCTCAATTGCTCAACCAAAAAGTGCAAAATGAAAAATAAATGAGTCAATATAAAATTCTAAATAAACAAAAATTAATAAATATAAAAAAAATAAATAAAACCATATCAAATATCAAGAGTATAAATTCAAAGCTTTGTAACAGATTAACTAAAAATTGTGAAGGAAGCTTAGGAAACAGGAAAAAAATCTTATTAACTCTCTAAAAAAAGCATCTGTTAAAAAAGAAATATTAGAATTTTGGAAAAATATATAAATTTTGTGGAATAAGGTCAAATCTACAAACTCAAGACAATATTAAAATGACAAAGATATTAACATATAACTGATATTGTAATGCCCCTGGGCAACAAGCGGGAATGGTACAGGATCGACCCGTTTATCAAGATGGAAATCCGCAAGTAAATGCAAACAGCAATTTGGCTAATTATCAAATTAAAATATAAATTAGTTCAATTAATTATACCCGATTATGTAAAGCAATAGTTTATTTTGCGTTTACTTCTCTAAAACATTCTTAAAATAATTTTGCAAAAATTTAGTAAAGAAGAAAAAAATAGCTTATATTAGAATCTATTTAAAGCTAATCTTATAGCTTAGCTGTCTACACAATAATTATTGTATTAAACAGAATAAAGCAAATCATTTTTTTAATCTTTGAAACTTAAGGGACTACAAAGATCAGATGGGTTGATGAACCAATGAAAATTAATTTTCTAATATTTAAATGACCAACTCTCATGTTGCCAATATAAAACATTTAGTGTGTGTGCACAATTTGCAAACGATACTAAACAGAAAACTAATTCAAACAAAATCAAAAAATTTTAAAAATGAAACCAGATGACGAATCTTCACACCTTATTGATGAAACAATATGAAAAAAGGAAGGAGTTGGATACCGGGGTCAGATACAAAGTTTTAAATGAGGAGGTTTTTTATTTTCTGAATATTTGTAAAAAATAATAACAGTTGTTACAAATACCTATTTTAATGCAATGTTTTGCCATAATTTCAACTCATTTACTGCAAATCTAAAAAAATAATACTAAAAGAGTAAAACGTATTTAAAATATCTTTAATCATATTAAATTTTTTCATACGATTGTTAAATGCGATAAATGATATAACATTTACAAATAATTTTTTTTAAATCAAAAAGCAGAACCTGAATAAATTTTTTAATCTAGAAATATAAACAAAATAACAAAGAGACCCAATAATTACAGAGAAAAAAGAACAGCCAAAAACGTTAAAAACTTGGCCAAAAAACGAATTTAATGGTAAAATTCAAAAATTTTTAATTAACCATTTGTGCAAAATTTGCGCAAATGAGGGCGGTGGGTGAACAGACCGCCAAACTTTTTTTTTTTTTGAAAAATAGTGTGCTAAAAAGAGAGAGTCAGACGGTTAGAGTAATTTGGTCATCAACGCACCCCATCTAATAATTTTTAGTTAAATTTCTGAAAATTTTATTTTTGAAGAAATAGTGTGCTAAAAAGAGAGAGAGTCAGACGGTTAGAGTAATTTGGTCATCAACGCACCTCATCTAATAATTTTTTAGTTAAATTTCTGAAAATTATATTTTTTAAGAAATAGTATGCTAAAAAAGAGAGTCAGACGGTTAGAGTAATTTGGTCATCAACGCACCCCATCTAATAATTTTTTAGTTACTTTTTTGAACATTTTATTTTTTGAAGAAATAGTGTGCTAAAAAGAGAGAGCCAGACGGTTAGAGTAATTTGGTCATCAACGCACCCCATCTAATAATTTTTTAGTTACTTTTTTGAACATTTACTTTTGAAGAAATAGTGTGCTAAAAAGAGAGAGTCAGACGGTTAGAGTAATTTGGTCATCAACGCACCTCATCTAATAATTTTTTAGTTAAATTTCTGAAAATTATATTTTTTAAGAAATAGTGTGCTAAAAAGAGAGAGTCAGACGGTTAGAGTAATTTGGTCATCAACGCACCCCATCTAATAATTTTTTAGTTAAATTTCTGAAAATTTTATTTTTGAAGAAATAGTGTGCTAAAAAGAGAGAGTCAGACGGTTAGAGTAATTTGGTCATCAACGCACCTCATCTAATAATTTTTTAGTTAAATTTCTGAAAATTATATTTTTTAAGAAATAGTATGCTAAAAAAGAGAGTCAGGCGGCGAGAGTAATTTTCAACGCAGCTCATCTAATAATTTTTTAGTTACTTTTTTGAACATTTACTTTTGAAGAAATAGTGTGCTAAAAAGAGAGAGTCAGACGGTTAGAGTAATTTGGTCATCAACGCACCCCATCTTTTTTGAACATTTTATTTTTTGACGAAATAGTGTGCTAAAAAGAGAGAGACAGACGGTTATAGTAATTTGGTCATCAACACACCCCATCTAATAATTTTTTAGTTACTTTATTTTTATTTTTTTAAGAAATAGTTGCTAAAAAGAGAGAGTTAGACGGTTAGAGTAATTTGGTCATCAACGCACCCCATAATTTTTTAGTTAAATTTCTGAAAATATTTATTTTTGAAGAAATTGTGTGATAAAAAAAAGCGTCAGGCGGCGAGATCAACGCAGCCCATCTAATAATTTTTTAGTTACTTTTTTGAACATTTAATTTTGAACAAATAATGTGCTAAAAAGAGAGAGTCAGGCGGCGAGAGTAATTTGGGCATCAACGCACCCCATCTAATAATTTTTTAGTTACTTTTTTGAACATTTTATTTTTTGAAGAAATAATGTGCTAAAAAGCGAGGGTCAGACGGTTAGAGTAATTTGGTCATCAACGCACCCCATCTAATAATTTTTTAGTTACTTTTTTGAACATTTTATTTTTTGAAGAAATAGTGTCCTAAAAGAGAGTGTCAGACGGTAAGAGTAATTTGGTCATCAACGCACCCCATCTAATAATTTTTTAGTTACTTTTTTGAACATTTTATTTTTTGAAGAAATAGTGTGCTAAAAAAAGAGCGTCAGGCGGCGAGAGTAATTTTCAACGCAGCCCATCTAATAATTTTTTAGTTACTTTTTTGAACATTTATTTTTTGAAGAAATAGTGTGCAAAAAGAGAGAGTCAGACGGTTAGAGTAATTTGGTCATCAACGCACCCCATCTTTTTTGAACATTTTATTTTTTGACGAAATAGTGTGCTAAAAAGAGAGAGTCAGACGGTTAGAGTAATTTGGTCATCAACGCACCCCATCTAATAATTTTTTAGTTACTTTTTTGAACATTTTATTTTTTGAAGAAATAGTGTGCTAAAAAGAGAGAGCCAGACGGTTAGAGTAATTTGGTCATCAACGCAGCCCATCTAATAATTTTTTAGTTAAATTTCTGAAAATTATATTTTTTAAGAAATAGTATGCTAAAAAAGAGAGTCAGACGGTTAGAGTAATTTGGTCATCAACGCACCCCATCTAATAATTTTTTAGTTACTTTTTTGAACATTTTATTTTTTGAAGAAATAGTGTGCTAAAAAGAGAGAGCCAGACGGTTAGAGTAATTTGGTCATCAACGCAGCCCATCTAATAATTTTTTAGTTACTTTTTTGAACATTTACTTTTGAAGAAATAGTGTGCTAAAAAGAGAGAGTCAGACGGTTAGAGTAATTTGGTCATCAACGCACCTCATCTAATAATTTTTTAGTTAAATTTCTGAAAATTATATTTTTTAAGAAATAGTGTGCTAAAAAGAGAGAGTCAGACGGTTAGAGTAATTTGGTCATCAACGCACCCCATCTAATAATTTTTTAGTTAAATTTCTGAAAATTTTATTTTTGAAGAAATAGTGTGCTAAAAAGAGAGAGTCAGACGGTTAGAGTAATTTGGTCATCAACGCACCTCATCTAATAATTTTTTAGTTAAATTTCTGAAAAATTATATTTTTTAAGAAATAGTATGCTAAAAAAGAGAGTCAGGCGGCGAGAGTAATTTTCAACGCAGCCCATCTAATAATTTTTTAGTTACTTTTTTGAACATTTACTTTTGAAGAAATAGTGTGCTAAAAAGAGAGAGTCAGACGGTTAGAGTAATTTGGTCATCAACGCACCCCATCTTTTTTGAACATTTTATTTTTTGACGAAATAGTGTGCTAAAAAGAGAGAGACAGACGGTTATAGTAATTTGGTCATCAACACACCCCATCTAATAATTTTTTAGTTACTTTATTTTTATTTTTTTAAGAAATAGTTGCTAAAAAGAGAGAGTTAGACGGTTAGAGTAATTTGGTCATCAACGCACCCCATAATTTTTTAGTTAAATTTCTGAAAATATTTATTTTTGAAGAAATTGTGTGATAAAAAAAAGCGTCAGGCGGCGAGATCAACGCAGCCCATCTAATAATTTTTTAGTTACTTTTTTGAACATTTAATTTTGAACAAATAATGTGCTAAAAAGAGAGAGTCAGGCGGCGAGAGTAATTTGGGCATCAACGCACCCCATCTAATAATTTTTTAGTTACTTTTTTGAACATTTTATTTTTTGAAGAAATAATGTGCTAAAAAGCGAGGGTCAGACGGTTAGAGTAATTTGGTCATCAACGCACCCCATCTAATAATTTTTTAGTTACTTTTTTGAACATTTTATTTTTTGAAGAAATAGTGTCCTAAAAGAGAGTGTCAGACGGTAAGAGTAATTTGGTCATCAACGCACCCCATCTAATAATTTTTTAGTTACTTTTTTGAACATTTTATTTTTTGAAGAAATAGTGTGCTAAAAAAAGAGCGTCAGGCGGCGAGAGTAATTTTCAACGCAGCCCATCTAATAATTTTTTAGTTACTTTTTTGAACATTTATTTTTTGAAGAAATAGTGTGCAAAAAGAGAGAGTCAGACGGTTAGAGTAATTTGGTCATCAAGCACCCCATCTTTTTTGAACATTTTATTTTTTGACGAAATAGTGTGCTAAAAAGAGAGAGTCAGACGGTTAGAGTAATTTGGTCATCAATGCACCCCATCTAATAATTTTTTAGTTACTTTTTTGAATATTTTATTTTTTGAAAAAATAGTGTGCTAAAAGAGAGAGTCAGACGGTTAAGTAATTTAGTCATCAACGCACCTCATCTAATAATTTTTTAGTTACTTTTTTGAACATTTTATTTTTTGAAGAAATAGTGTGCTAAAAGAGAGAGTCAGACGGTTAGAATAATTTGGTCATCAACGCACCCTCTAATTTTTAATATTTATGTTCATCGATCTCGTCTGACTATTTGGTTCCCCCAAAATGATCCATCTGAATTTTAATAAAACAAGTAAATTTTATATTTTATGTTTCCTTTAAAAATATACTTTTTGATTCAGTATTTTAAATATATTTTGCATTTATACAATTTAACGAGCAATATTTACAGTGTTTTTATGTAAATTTTAAAATATAAAGATCACATTTAAAGAGTTAGTAATTGGTTTGTTAGGCGTTTTATTTATTTATGGTGTTTATTTTTAATTGTTTTTTATATTTAACTTTAATTTTCCAAATTTAACTCAAAAATAAAATGGAGCAAAATTTAATAAAAGCGATTATTCATTGTATGAGATATCAGCTTTTCATGACTGATGCACAAGATTATTAATTTTTTTAATTCTTATCTTGTATTGTTAAAATTGTTGGATGTGTTCAAGCTTTAATTAATAAAAATTTAAAATTTAATTAATTTTGTTTCTAAGAATATTTTTTATTGTTTAATATAAGCAACTCACTAATCAGCTTCATCTGTAATCATAAAAGAAATATTAATTTATAAAAAATCCTTGTCAATTTTTGTGAATTGAGGTGAATCTCCCTCCGCCACTGTTCATTCAAACTGCTACTGATTTCTTTCAATTTTTATTTCAATATTTTTATGTCATTTAAATATATTTTTTAATTTTATCATTTTATTAATTTAAGTTTTTTAATGGCTTTAATTTATTGAAGGTTTAGTTTTTACATTTAAAAAGCAAAGTTTTAATGAGTAGTTTCGCTTTCAGCTGGGCGTGCGTGTAAACAACGCGCCGTTCCCAAAATCTGTTACGCCCTCATTGTCCCCAGGCCTCGGCACGATCGTCGTATAAGCCATAATTAAATTAATGAGGGTTTACTTTTAATTATACTTGCATAACAAAAAATGATTTAAAGCTTTGTTAGCATAATTAGCATAAATGTTATAAAACAATTTATATGTATGTGTTGTTCTTAACAAATTTTCATTCAACTTTTTAATGTTGCATTAATTACTTTGATCAAATTATCAATTAACATTGTTTAATATTCAGTTAATTTATTCTAATTCAATGTTAAATAAAAATATGGCTTTATTTTTAAATTTTGTTTTTATTTAAATTTGGGACTTTTATTTACTGTTAATGCTTGTTTGTCTAAATATTTGTATTTTTAATTATTATCTAAATAAACAAAGGTTGTTTAGCTTTTTTTGCTTAAAAACTTGGAAATTAATCTGTTTTCTGGACGCCTTTAATTTATATTACTTTATTTTAAATTCAATATTTCAACTTCATAATATAAATTATTATTACAAATCATTTCTTAAACCAAAAAAGCCAAGACCCAAAGATGTTTAGTGAAAGTACAAATTGTTGTTACTTAAGAGCTAATCTCATAAAATTATATAAATGGATTATTAATACAAAAAATAATGAAGACAAAAAAAACTAAAATTAAACTAAAAGCTCATTAATTAAAAAATATCTTAATTTATTAATTTCAAAATTCAATTAGGCATAAGGATCGATACGAGAAATTATCACTAATGGAAGAATTTTCATATCAATTTTTTTATGCATAAAAGATTGGCAATATAATATCAATTAATAAGTAATGGTTACAACTTTCTAAAATATTGACAAATACTTTAAACCTAAAATAAAAATAAGCTATATAATTGGTGCTAATTGGAATCAACGAGAATGGCCGGCCACGAAGACCATGACAACTTTTAAAATAAAATAAAATATCTTTTATGCAAAAATGTTTTGTAATAAAGCCGATCAATTCATCTCGACATTGAATTTATTATGATAAATGATTAATTTATATTATTATTATTTTGAGTAAAAAAGAAATTTGTTATAACTGCTCCATCCATACACAAATAAACTTCACTATACGAACCACATAAATCGTTCTTGTATGATAAAAATAAAGGCTTGCTGTTTATGGAGTGAACGTGTTGGGCCCGTTGCCAAGAAATCCTCTCGATTTTCTCCTCGCCTCTGGCTAATACCCTTTTCCCGGGGAAAAAGGCAAACAACGCCCGGGAACGATCCGGAGTCTTCCAATGTCCGGTTGGGTGCTCTCCCGACTGAGCTACGCTGCCGCCCGATGAAGCTCAGATAGATCTCGATGATTTCTTGGCCGTTCTTGAGAGGGGGGGGGGGGAGGGGAGGGGAGAGGAGAGAGGAGGGGAGCACAGTTACACCTTCAATGCCAGGGGAAGACCGTCCCTGGTCTTTTTCGGAATATCGGAGATTGGCGCTTGCCCAGGCGCCCTAAATTTTGCCCACGAAAAGTGCCCTTTGATCAACGGCATGAGTGATTTTTGGCCCAGAGAGAACGATGGAAAGGTTGCCAATTCAGGCAACCATCCGGTGCTACCAGTGAACGTGTTGGGCCCGTTGCCAAGAAATCCTCTCGATTTTCTCCTCGCCTCTGGCTAATACCCTTTTCCCGGGGAAAAAGGCAAACAACGCCCGGGAACGATCCGGAGTCTTCCAATGTCCGGTTGGGTGCTCTCCCGACTGAGCTACGCTGCCGCCCGATGAAGCTCAGATAGATCTCGATGATTTCTTGGCCGTTCTTGAGAGGGGGGGGGGGAGGGGAGGGGAGAGGAGAGAGGAGGGGAGCACAGTTACAATGGTTTATTTTTACATTTTTCATCAATGTTGATGAATTCAATAGTATCTGAATCCATAAATTTTGAATTAATATTATTTCAAATTTTTTTATTTTTCGAGTTTCTTCAATGTTTTGTTTGTGTTCCACATTTATAATTTAAACTTATGTGGTTTTTGCCAAAAATATAGACTTTATTATTGTTTTACAGTTTATTAACAATTTTAAACAGACCAATTATAAAGTTTTTTATAGGTAATTTTATTTTGAAAATGTTGAACAAATTGACCGGAGCTACTGGCAAGAAGCAGCAACAGAGGCTCCTACCAAATTTAATTATATTTCAAATTGTCGAAAATGTTTTCGCTTCCATTTAATTCGAGCTGGACTCTAATTTTTTCATTTTAGATTAGGCAGATAATAATTTTTTGAATTATTGAATTTTTCCTTTTATATCAATTATTGATTTATAATATTATATTTTTGATTTTGGCAAACAATAATATTGGGCGAATTCGGAAGTTAAAAAGCTTTGTTTCCTGCTCCCTTGTCTCGCGTTGTACTGAGTCTTAAATGTTGAGCGAAGCTAAAACATTTGCGTTTTAAAAATTTAATTACATAATCTTATTTTTAGATTACAGATTTTATTTTGTATACGTATATTTAATATTAATATTTCTTTTTAATTTATTTAAACTATGCTTTCTATATAATATTTTGTTTAAACTCGCTTTCTACAAAGCCCATTTGCCACGGATACACCGCCACGCAAATTCTGAACTTTTTATAAATAAACACATTTAATAAAAGGTAATGAACGAATTAAAAATTTGAATAAAATATTTATAATGGAATGGAGTACAATTTATAAATAAAAAATAATTTGTAAACTAAACCCATAGCACATGGATGTAAAAGTGCAATAAAAGTGAAATAGGACTTTATGACGTTTTAATATGTAACTATTGATAAAGTATCTTAACATTACAAAATATTTATTTATTAACAGTAAATAATATTGAATTCGAATAAAAAGTAAAACATATATATTGTATTCGCTTGAGAACTTTTGTAAAAAACAATAATTATAAAATTATACATACACAAATAAAGCTACCTTCTGCATTCGAGCAACAATTGCCTGTACAGTTCAGGTCAGGGTTGCCATTTTGCCCCGGAAACGTGGGATTTACCATCTTTTGGGATTCTTTTCCACGGTTTTGCAACGTTTTTTAAAGCTGGCACGTTTTCCACGTTTTGGGGTTTTTTGTCTCTTTTTCCCACCGTTTAGCCTCGAATGGACTTTCTTTCAATTTATTGGATATATTTTTAAAATTTGTAAACATTTCGACAATTTTGGATCAATTTTCTTTAACAAATTTTGTAAAATCTTAAAAAAATAATTTCGGCGGCGCCTCTCGGCGCCGCCAGACCTCTCCTATTCTCTAAAAAATCGACTTTTTCTGCCACCCCTGAAAAAAAATTTTATGCTCTTATTCGAAATTTATTTTTTGAAAAAATTCAATTGTCCATATTTAGCGGGGGGGGGGGGGGAGCGTTTAATCAATATTTGATGTTTTTTAGTCCATATAAATCTTGGCCCTACTTTTAATATACATTCTTTTTGTATAATTTTGGTAATTTGCTCTTTTTCAGCTGGGAGATCTTGCTCTGGTGCCTTTTCAAAACGACGACGTCATGTATGACAATTGGGACGCTTTACTAAACAGCTTGAACAACCGATTGTCAATGGTGGGTTAATTCATTTTATGATTGAATTTATTTTAAAAATAAATGATCCCCAAATAAGAAAAGTCAAGTCCAAACCAAATAAATATAAATTCTCTCAATAAAAAAAACCTAAGAAAAAAAGTTCAACAAATAGAATAAATAAACGGGAGCCAACAAGTCACGATTATTATTTTACAATATATATTGGTCTAATATTATTTATCATTGTTTCTTTAAATTTAACTATCAGACCATTCCCGCTCTCGCTGATTTAAATGAATTAACATTTGCATTTATACAACTTATTAATATTGATTCTTGGCTAAAAAATTATTTTTGTTTAATTAGTAATAAATTTGAATTTAATATGAATTTTATTTTTTTCAGCCTACATAATGATTTATTTTTCATTCGGTATTGCTCAAATTCGTGTTTAATCTCTTATGTTTTCTTTGATATTCTCTATTTTTAGGATTATTATTTCCATATTGTTGTAGATTATATTTATGTTAGTTGTAAATATTTTTTTTGAAGATTAAATGCCTTTGCTTATTTGTCTTTGGGACATTGAACTTGTTTGCGACGGAACCCCGCGTTGTATTGCTTGTTCATATAATTTTAATGTTAAATGGCCAACAAATGATAAAACAAATAAAATACCAATTAATTATTGATTTAAAATATTTGATAAATAAGTCGATATTGATATTTAAGAATAAACACTTTACACAAACGCAAGTAGATCCTCAAAATTTTTGGTGGGTTTTTAATGGTTATGAAACTTTTTTATGCATTGACCTAGATAAAAAAATTTACACTCTTGTCAACATGGAAAACAGCCTTTTCCAGCCTGGTGGAATAGAAATAATAAAAAAACAAATTGTATAAAAGCTAAAATGATTCAACCGCTCATAAAATCACAAAACTTGCTTAATTGAAGTTTGCGACTATTAAGAAAAAATCTGGTTATAAACAATTAAATAAGAAATAACATACACACTAATACAAATCGTAAAACGAGTTATAAAAAATAAAAAAAAAATAATATAAAGAATTTAAGAGGGAGAAATTCACGGTTAGTGTAAATTGACTAATACAAATAAAAAACAATTGTGTTTACTTGGTGACAAAACTATAAATAAAGAATAATTGACTAGGTAAACATTTTTATACACATTTTATTGGAGTAGCATATTTAAATAAATTTTGAAGCTCAAAATTTTTTATTAAAAATAAATAAATAAATAACATTTATTGAATTATGTATTTCATTTGACTTTAGCATGTTTTAAATTATATTTTTAAATAACTACACCCTAAACTATAAGTTGACTTAAAAATGTATTTTTTTAAAGAAAAATGGCAAAATCAACAAAAATACATAAATTATTAAATAAACTTAACAAATTCTATTGCATAGGTAATAATTTATTTTAATTAAAAAATATTCAAAAATAAATAAAAGTTATCAACTGTAAGGAAACGAGTTAAATTATATACATAAAGTACAAACGAATAATTAAAGCAATGAAATTGGCTTCACCAATAAAAAAAAACGAAATTTGTAGTTAGTTTATTAACGACCTTAAATTCATTTGTCGAAGTTTCAAGTGTGAACGACGTCGCAGATCGTCAAAGTGCCATTCAATCAGCCAAAGTGAGATGAACAAACACTTAAATTCGTAATTTTTGGCTTAATTGCAATTTAAGCCGCGAGCGAATCAATAAGACGAAGTGCCTGTTGTACTTGAATAACCATTTTCAAGTATGAGATGTTAAAATCTTTAATTTAATAGTTAAATTCAATAAAAAATACTGAAAATATGTGCATTACATATGAACTCAAGACAGTGAACGCCACGCAAAATTATAAAGCTTTTTG
This sequence comes from Globodera rostochiensis, assembly GCA_018350325.1. Classification (NCBI taxonomy): domain Eukaryota; kingdom Metazoa; phylum Nematoda; class Chromadorea; order Rhabditida; family Heteroderidae; genus Globodera; species Globodera rostochiensis. Next base: position 243,578 of record JAEVLN010000031.1, read on the forward strand.
TGTATGTTCTGCCGACTTACAAAACTTTTTTTTAAAGCCGACATCTTTAACATAAGATATAAATATAAAGTTTACTTAATAATTCTAAGAATATTTTTGTATTAACATATATTGATCAATGAGCGTGGATCAGCTGCTGTGTAGTTCAAACTATCAGATGTGCGCGTAGTCGATGGAAGACCTTTTTAAATATATCTAAATAACAGATTATTTTATCTATAAAAAATAAGGGATATAACATTGCATCTATTTGATTTGTTTAAGCTGGAACGCTTTAAGCATAATGAATGAATAAAACTAAATAAACATTATGTTGTTGATAGTATAAATTTACAAATATATGTACTTCGTAGTTATAAGGAAATAAACGTGCATACAAATATTTATTAACTGCTCTTTTTACAGTACTTACTTACAAAAAAAGCAATTGATTATAACGTTTCACAATGCAAAAAAAAACAATGAATTATAATAATTCCTATTAAAAATTAATTAACAAAAACAAAACTACTTAAAAAGAAAGTGATTCACATATTGTATTTTAATAACACACAACACAATGAATTAATTAAAAAATATATATTAATAATAACTACAAATGCTAATTATTAACGGGAAATTAAAATAATAGGTTACACTTTAATTAAAATATTAGACTAGATCAAATTGACGCCTGCGCAGATCGTTTAGCTCCGCGTTCCAAATTTCTTACGGCATATACCCATTTTAATTAATCGATTTACGAAAAATTGTACTGAGAATAATACCAAACAAATTTGAACCCTTAAACGCAGAGTACAAAAAACTTGTATTCACAAAAACTTTTGAAACCTTTCATAAAAATAAACCGATAGATTTTCAAGCTATAAATATCTTAAGTTACACAAATTATCCATGAAAGTATATATCAAATAAAGAATAAAACAGTCATTCATTTTTGCTGTCGTTATTTGTATCTTTATTGAAATCAAGCTTGGATTCCAGTGCTCGCAAACGCATTTATATTTATTAAATTTAATTTATTGTTAACCAAAATAAAAAAAGATTTCACAAACTAACTAATCAGCGATGATTAACTTATAAAATTTATTTGCAAATCAAAATATATTTATCATAAAAAGATAAACCAAAACTATTGTGAAATGTAAAATAGTAAAAATTAAAGATATAAAAATGAAAGACTAAAAAAACTAAAATGTGTTAGGATGGTTAAAACATAATTTGTATTTATTTTATTTTTCTATAAATCCGTATCTGCTTAATTTAATTTAATTTGAATGATATGCAAATAACCTCAAATGTACGAATTATTTCCAATATTAAATTATAAAAGTATGTTCAAAACAGTGACACCATTTATTATTTTCAAATATCAAAAAAATCCAATAAAAAATTAATGTAATAAAAAATATATTTTTAAGAATTAATACAAAAAATGAGAACAAAAAATCTTACAACTATAAAATTGTTGGAAGAGGTTTTTTCTTGCCGGTGCGAAATCGCGTTAATACAAAAAACGACAATTTTGTCGAAATAAAATAATTTGTTGTTTAAAATGAAATAGCTCAATATTATTCAAAATCATAAAAATAAATTTCACACCTTATAATAGAAGATTGAACAAAGTTAGCAAAAAAAGATAATGGACCTTCATTTGTCTGAATCCTTGCATCGGGCGAATGCTTCTGCCGTCCAACCTGCCTTCCGAGAAATAATTCATCAGTTCGTGGAGAATACGGTCACGATTGTAAATCAAGGATATTTGCAAAATTATTTATAATAAATTTAAAATCTATTTAAACTATCAAAACATAAAAAAATTAAAATTTTTACTCAATTACAACTTTATTGAAATAATTTATTTATGCGTGAATCTATGCACAAATATGCGATTTGTTTACTTTTGAAATGAAAACTTCAAATAATTTCAATTTTATGAATACAAATCAATTATATTTGCAAATATCATTTTATAACATTTATATATATATAAATTGTAAAAATGTAAACCAAAAATTAAAAAACAAAATATTAATTAAAATCAGTCAAAGTAAGATAAGATCTAATAAAAATAATGATAACAAAATAATGAATTTTTGTAATTATTTATATATATGAAGATTATGCTGTAAACACTTGATATAAGAAATTAGATGATAGCATTATATGTGCTGTATAATATATTCTTCTTTCTTAAGTTTTTATATATTGACTAACGTTGCGCAAAGCAAAAAAGTTTCTAACTATGTCTTCAACTTATACATTATATTTGAATTAGAATAATCTAATAAGAAAAAAGTTCCGATCTGGCGAATGTATTGGCAAGTGGGGTTATATTAATTAAGAATTTAATAATGTTATTAACATTAATAAAATTTTTAAATTGTGTAAAAAACGCACAAAAAAATCAAGAGTGTATGACTTCATTACTTTATAAACGGCACGCAAAATATTTATAGAAAATATATTTACAAATATGTCAATATTATTTAAATGTATAAAATCATAAATAAAAATAGTGAAACTACAAAATTTGAAGAATGAATAATATTGCCGAAATAAAGACCAAACGATTAAATATTAATATGCAAATAAGAGAGCAGAAATTAACTATTGTTGAAATAATTAAATAGACAAGTTACATCAAAGGACTCTCTTAGTTCTACATGTTTTTTAAAGTGAATAAAAAGTATTAACGAATTATGAGAGCAAAATGTTTTTAACAATAATGTGTATTCAAATTAAAAAATTTAATTACAATATTGACAATATAAGAAAGCGGGAAAGAGTTAAGGCGGAATATTGTATAGGTATTTTAAAAATTTTTTATACTTGACAAAATTATTTTGCTAAAATTTTGAATTAACTGATATTACTGGTTCAAGATTTAAATATTTATTTTGTTTATTTATTTGCAGAATTAATTCAGCTGTTTATATAACTGTTTTAATCCTTTATTTTTGCTAAATTATTATTAAAATGTTGTGTTGCTTAAATATCATGAGTTTAAATAATTAAATAAACTTACTGTTTTATTAATTTTTAATTGTTGCATTAACGAGGTGATTGTGAGTGCATCACGGTGTTCCTCTCTTGCTAAAACACGTCTGCATTCGAACTCCACGTTTTGAGATGCAAATTTGGAATCATATATGCAAACGACTTGATTTCGGTGCCGTATATTATTTTACCTGCCAATATGTTCTGATAAATTAACTATTAAAATATAAATTAAAAGATGTTTAATAAAAAACAAAAGCACGAAATTGTTATATTTTAAATACCAAAGAAAAAATTAATGAACAGAAAAATTGAAAACATAAAAACATAAAAACAGCCAAAAAAAGATTTATACCCTATTTATAAGAATCGAATGCTGATAAAAAATAAAATGATTTTTAAAGCAATTTTGTTTAACAAAATCTCAAATATCCAATGATTAAAAAACGACACATATTGTTTATGGACAAATAATTTTCGTCAAATAATTCTGATTAAAAATTAACCACTAAAATCAATAAATAATTTTTTTTATTTAAAAGTTTAATGCTTCTTTGTCAAATATAACAAAACCAATAAATATATTTAAAAGACAAATTTTAAACGGAAAAAACCTTCAATACACATATCACAGATGGATAGATGCGAGCCATATTCAAGACTATAATAAATAATTTATGTATTAATAATCTAAAATAAAACAAGGATTCTAACAGCTGATGGATCACTCGTATGACTCGCTCAGATATTACGAAGACGGAAAAGTTTCAGCTGATGTGATTTTGAGCCAGTACACTATTCAATAATGAAAGAAATAAAAAGAAAATCTTTCCCGAAATTGTGAAAATCAACTAATAAAATGGGTCATGTAAAAACTAATAAAACTGAACAAACAGAGAAGGAACTTAATTCCTCGACCATGTTAAATAACATTTTAATGATTACATTCTAACAACAAAAATATAAAATTATATTACTAAAAATTTATAATAAACAAAATATATAAATTTAACAAATTTGCAAAAAACTCTAACAAAAGTTTTCATGTGAACTTAACTATAATAGTCAATAAACCAAAAAAAAGCACAGGTTTATTTCCAACTGATAAAAAGCTACACATAAAATAATACCATAATTATTTATAAATACAAATAAAGCTAGTACCAAAAATAATGTGAATTTTATCTGTTCTTTTGCCAGTTCAAAATAATAGCAATTCAAACGGCTGATTAAATAGTAAGTTGCTTTTAGCAACTTAAACTAAATTATACTGTATTTTTAAATTTGATAAAATAATCAACTAAAAAATTATTTTCACAAGGATGACAGAAATGAAGACGGATCTTGAGCGGGACATCATAAAAATCAATTACAGGTGAAAAGAGATACAATTTTAAATTGTTTTGAAAAATGCTAAACTGTTTTTGATACAGTAAAAAAGCAAGATAAAAATTATTCTAAAACATAAAAGCTCAAAAAACTAAATCAAAAATAAAAATTTGTTTTTTAATTTAGACATTTATAAAATGGAAATAAAGCAATGTATAACACACAATTATTATTTTTTAGAGAATTTCAACATAAAACAATACAAAATTTGATGTTAGATTTTGGCAACAGGCATCAACTCCAATTAATTTAACAATAAGATTTTGCCTCCACTTTGACCTTAGATTTTTAATTTATTTATAACGTGTTTTAAATTTACTTTTCTTGTTTCGGATTTTTTTGTAAAAAAAGTGGTTAGCTTTCAAATGGTTTGTTTCTTAAAGTATTATTGCTGCAATTCGGCAAGTGACGCCAAGCAGAACTTGTATCTTTATATTCAGCAATCAGCAGAAACGAGTTCCGAAAGGGTTGAGTTATGCGTATGCAGTTTTTATAATTCACCAATTTATTTTAAAATAAAATATTTTTCAAATATTTTTTATTTAAATTAAAGATTTATCAAATTTATAAGCATTGTTTTTATAATAATATTTTCGAAATTTTTGCTGCATTATTTACAAACTTTCTATTGATAGGTGCTTAATTTCATCGGGTGAATAGGGTAAGATCGTATTTATTTTGAATATTCTGAAATTTGTTTTTGATAAAAATTTGTTCTTTTATTTAAATAAATGTATAGCCAATCGCACATTTTTGTTTTGTCATCTTTCCCATTCAAAAATTTATATTAATACATTTTTTTCATCGCTTATAAATTAACACTTTGTCGTTTTACGGAGCATAGAGACGGTTTCCTAATTATACTTTTATAATTTAAGTTTTTTTCTGAAAGTAAAAATAAATAAAAGAAATTATCTGGTGAGTTAACAATTATTTTATTGAGTTTTGTTTTCTAATATTGAAAATAAATTTATTTCCATTTAACATGGGGCAATACAACTTTACATTGCTGTAAGTAGCATTTTTAAATATTTATATAAAACATTTTTCTAATTTTACTCTTTGCTTTGTTCCTCCCTTTGTAGACGGGCTCTTGCAAAGTTTTCGTGTGAACTATGTAGTTTCCGCCAATTTTTTTCTAGAACTATTGTTTGAATAAAACTTTCGTTTATTTTTGTTTTTTATTTAATTTTTTTCATCGGCTTACTCCATGACATTGCATTTATCTTTTGTGTTAAAGCTGAAGTTTAAGCATTTCTCAGTAGTTTTATTGATAGAATGTAAAATCATTACTTTGTCGTTGTCAGTTTATTAATGATAACAATAGCTGTCTTAGTTGAGACTAAAGTTTTGATATCATTTAGTTGCGTTTTATTGAAACTTATAAAAGTAGCCACCAAACTGAATTTTGCCTCAACCAACTAATCGTTATTTTTTTTTTTGCCTATCTTTAAAAAACTGAAAATAAATCTATTACTCAATTAAATAGATTTTGCCGTTCGGTACTTAGTTGGTACGCAATTATAGTATAAATAATAAAGAAACAAACTATTTTCCATATTGGATTTAAATGATAATTTTGGATTTAATTTTTGATGTAATTGTAACATTTATTTAAATAAAGATATAATTTTTTAATGCCCTGTTAAGTTTAATGTTTTGATTCGGTTAAATTTTGTTTTGCGAGCACTGGAATTCAAGCTTGAAGATTGAGATTTCTATATAGTTAACTTATTTTTTGTTTTTCAAAATAATTAGCAGTTATTTTATATTATTAATTGGGCATGCGTAAATTAAATATTTTTTATTATTTCAAAATAAATAGCAGTTGTTTTATATAATTAATTGGGCATGCGTAAATTAAATATTTTTTATTATCAAAATAATGTAAAGTTTTGGTTTTAAAAATTTTTACATTAGGAGAAGGGCATTGAGACAACCCAGCTGAATGAGATTTATAAAATGATTGTATTACGTTTTCATGGAAGGACTCATATACCTGCTCGTCTTTTGGGTGTGTTGGCATAAAAACTCATACATAATGCAACCGGGTTCAAATGTAAACGAGCTCGGACGCGATTACAGAAAAGATTATTACAAATAAAAGTAAAATATTATTATAAATTTTCATATTTAAAAAATTGCATGCGCATAAAAGAATATTTTTCTTATCCATTATATTAATTTACTTTCTCTAAACAAAAACTTATTTGGAAATTTTGCTTAACGCCCAGTTTTTTTATTTTTCACTGCATTTCAAGTATACATCAAGATTGAGTCAGTGAAGCAAAAGTTATTAAAGTATTTTACCAAAAACTCTGAAATCGTATTCTACAAAATACATCCATCAGACAAATTAATTTATTTGTATTCTAATTTATTCCTTAAAATGATATTTTGTTGATAGAAATCATATAGGTAATTTTCATCATATTTTTTTGAAATTATTTTTTATTTTTGTTTAAAAGTAAATTGTTTGTAATGCCTTTTAGAGCAGTTAAGTACTGATCGATAACAAAATTTTAGTTTAAAAAATAAACCTTATAAATTTCATTCATTAAACAATTGACAGTTGGGCCAGGTTTGCTTTTTATGTTACCTGCCATATTATTGATTTTTTTTTGAAATTCTTTTGATTTTTGATAAATGTTAGGAGTTGAATTAAAATTTTTTTCTTTTGAACTTTTTTGTTCACGAGAGTTTGAAGTTAGTCTTGTGTTCTTCCTTGAACAGGTGTCTTTTTTTGATCCACCCGACCCATCTGTCTCCTTGAGCCGTAGGTGCAACAATGTCAAATTTCTTAGCAACAACATTTGCGCTTTTATTTTATTTTATTTTATTCATATTTTATTATTTTTAATGCAATTTAAAATTATAATATCAGATTCATTACCAAATTTTTTATCATTAGACATTTTTGATTTGTTAGGCAATTTAAAATCATCTGTTAAATTTTAAGCGCATCAAATTAGCCCGGGTTCTGGCCGAAAGTTTTTGCTCCCGACTCCAGGTCGAGAGTTGGCATCGGCAAATTTTCTTTTCAAAGGCGGAACTCGCGCAGTTGAGTGCGCGTGTGGTGAACATCGTAGTTTCCTTGGCGAATGGCATCAGCCCGGTCCTCCTAGAAACTTGTGATCTTCGTGATCTGCAGTTTGCTTAGTACATAATGGATTTTAATAAAGTTTTGTTTTCAAATATATTTTCAAAAATTTTAATCAGCGTAAATATATTTTATATTTTTTCAAATATTTTTTGACATATTATTTAAATACCATCTAATTGATATGGTCATCTAATTTGATTTTATTCAAATAAACGGCGAGTTACATTATCCTTATTTAGGGATTTTACAAAATTACACTTGTCAAACACATTCATCCTTTTAGAGTTTGTCCTTATTATTGCTTTTTTAAATTAATGTGTATTATATAGCAGTAATAATTTTTATTCATATTAATCCAATTTTTCATGTTTGTTTGTATTTATATTTATTTTTAATAAATTTTATTGTTGAGGCTAAGAGTTAAATAATAAAATAATACTGTTTGCTTTTAAGTCTAGATGTTTAAAAAAGTTTTAAAGTATAACACAAAGAATAATAATATTTAAAAATAAAGTATTGTATATATTGTTGCGGTTAATTTTGAAAATCAGTTAATTTTTTTGTATTTATTATTTTTTATGTTGGCTTTTAATTGTTATTAATCCAAGATTTCGTGCGTAACTTTATATTTAATAAATAATTAATTAAACCATAATATAACATTATTTAATTTTGCGATTGAAAATTTTTTATACTTAAAAAAATTTACAGTGAAATGTGTCAATATTTATGAAAAATAAAATAATTTGTTGAATTCTTCAAAAATTTTCGTTGTTTCTATCACTGGGAATGGGGCAGGACTTTCTTTCAATTATAAAGATAAATACCACTCTGTTTAACATAATTTAAAGATTGGTAAGTAATTAAAAAAAATTTAAATTGGTATAATTTCATTTGATTTTAATACATATCTGACACCAAAAAATAAAATGTTTTAATTTATTAAATAAAATTTTATTTAAATTTTTGCACTTTAATGAAGACCCGTACCGACATAACTGCGATCTGCGTAGGAAAACCTAAAATATTTTTTTTTTCTGTAAATGTTCAAATATAAGTATTATAATACGTAATATTCGGTAAAAAATCAATGAAAAAATAAATTAACATATTCAATAACAAGTTGTCAGCAATAGAAATTAAATTAAAGAGCCGCCGAACGCGATCACCAGCGAAAATCTGAAAGAGCTATGAGAGGGCGAATTTGATAAAATTCCCATTTTCTTTTGAAAAGTGCTCGACGTGCCTTGCCGCGCCCTACTCGTGCCCTAACTTGTCCTACAAGTAAACCTAAGAAAATAAATATTCACGAAAATTTAACGGAGAATTTATAAAATACGCTAAGCCATTGATTTCTTATTAAAAAAAATGTCATATAGCCAAAATCGATAAAGTTACCGATTTTATTGGCGACATAAATTAAAAATTGCCGAAATGATTAATAACAAAATTTATTTCATAAAAATACAATAAATTTGTAATTCAAATTAATTGTGTAATTAAATTATTAAATTAAATACTAAAAATGACAAATTTCAAATTTCTTAAAAACAAGAGAATCATCGCCGTTGGGAAATTTTTATTTTTGAGTTTTTTTTTGGCAGAGAAATTTATCAAAATAAACAATTTGATGAGCAAATTTAGGTCATTTAGCCTCAGATGAACGGCATTGGTAATATCGACCATAGAGAAACGGGCAAATTTATAAATAATTTCTATATACATTTTATTTTATATTATTTTTGAAACAATTTTAGTTTCTTTTCATAAATGAAAGTTAATAATTTGCTACAAATAATTTCATGAATTGCTAAAAGTCGCACTTGCATGCACATCGTTCCGTCAGTGGGCACTGTAAGACGGACTTGTTCGTCCATAGCACTTTATAAAAAAGTTTGTTTGCGTTTCAGGGTCAGATTTGTCGTAAAACGTCTAGGAAAATGTTGAAGAAAACATACATTTAGAGGTTTGGGTATCTTTTTTTATTGTAACACTTTTTTTTTCGTTCGTCTTGATTTTAGTGTTTACATTTTTTTGTTTTTTAAAATTTTACATTTAGGTTTACTTTAAATCAAATGGCTTTTGATTTTATAAATGCTACAAAAGTTTTTATGTTTAAATGGTAAAGTTATTTTTATAAATTTATTTGAATTGCTTAATTTATTAACCTTTGAGATTTTATAATCAGCCAACCAAGAGAGTGTTTATTAAATTAAACCAAACCTACTGGCAGAATTTTAAAAAAGAACTAATTTAGTCATAATTATAAAAAAAATATATTTATTTTTTATTAAAATTGTCGCAAATTCTTTTTTATAGAATTCTTTAAGTTTAAATTTGGGTGATTTTTCTTGTGTTTTACTCATCTTGGATATAATATTTATATTTCTTTTGTAACTCAGATTTATTAAAATTTAGAATCGCTCAAATCTTTTATTAATACTTTTTAAAATTGTTTTTATTTCTATTAAATTATTTACTTGCTCATCATGAGCCTACTAAGCCTTTATTAATATGATTACAATGTTTTGAGAGTGAGGTTTAATTTTTGGTTGTGACAACAATTTATAGATAATAAAAATAATTGGCCAGCGGACGATTGCAAAAATTTTCTATTTACGGTCATTTTTGACGCGACGATAACCCGATTTTTTATAATTATTAATTAAAGTAAAGATCTGTTCTTTTTGTTAGCTTTTTATACACTTATTTTTTTACATACACTTTGTTAACGGGGTTTTAATTGATATATAATTAATTTATTACGGTCGTTGATAATATAGTAATATTGTTCTTGTTCATATAAACAGATTTCGCACTGGTCGGTCGTATGAAGCAAATGACGAATTGCGAAATGAATATAAAAATTTGCAAATTGGAAACTAGTGTTGGAAGAAATAAATGACCAGAGTACTGACTATATTACAGGTTAGTAAACTATAACTTTGCAATTAGACTTAACATTTCTTTGACTTACCAATAAACTCTTATAAAATTAAACGAATCTCAATTAAAAAATAAACGATGACAAAAAGTAATAAAAGGAATTAATTATCTTCTCACAGTATAAAAGACGCGCAATTGAATATTTGATTGTTTATCAAGTATCTCATTAGAATCACGTAAAAATTTAAATTTTTTTTTTATAAAAAAATTAAAAAAACAATTGGCTAAAATTGAGCAGTCAAAAAACGAACGGAAAGTGCGGAAACAAGAAGTAAGATTTTTTATTTGAATTTATAAAAAACCCGTCTAGAGAAAATGTTATTAAAAAACTTTTGTAAATAAGCAAATAGCTTATAAATAATATGGATTATTAAAACTTTTCAAATACCATGTAAAAGAAATTTATATTCAAAAAAATCAAAATATTGTTGATGTTTCAAAAAAAACTTGACAAACAATAAAAGACCAAATTTCCATAATGTTATTGCTTTAAAATATTAGATAAATAATTCGGCTTGATAAATATAATAAACCGACACTTTTGCATAATATTGTGTAATTCCAGAAATTTAAACCTTTTTATAAGCTTGTGACATAACCATTCAAGCATTGCATCTCCTCAACGTCGGTGAGGTTGATTTTCTCGCCAATTTTATTTCGAATGGAAAGCTTCCAATTAACAAAGAATATAAAAATCTCAGTTGATTTCACGTCTTGCACATTAGTGCCTGATTTTTCGTTCTATTACAATATATATTTAAATTTAAAAACATTATTCTGTATATGTCCGTGTAAAAAAAAATTCACTAGGTGTAAAGATTACATTTTGAGTCGAACTTACCGAGTCACAACACAGTCCGTCCTCAAATGTCCGGCACCGATCAAAATAACCATGAATTACAAATATTTAAATTGATTGAACAATTGTTAACAAAGAATCCTAAAATAATCAAAATAAATTTTCAATACTTTAAGTTTGTTTCCTACTTTATTTTCAGAGCTTTGGTGTTAAAATAGAAGATTCTGTTAAATGTCACCTTGGACATCCCAATTAAAAAGAATACATCCTTGTCTTGCTTTATATAATTCACTTTTTATTTATTACCATTGTAGAATTTTGTCACCTTATATTTAAATATTTCAAGTCATGAATACATTTTTTGTTATTATATCTCTATCCTTTGTGTTTTGAAAAAATTTGTTTATTTTTATCGATTAAAGATTATTGCAAAACATTCTTATCTCGTTGGCTAATTATACTCATTTTATTAGATTTATTTTTTTGTAGAAAATATTAAATAAAATTATGAGCGTAGATGCTAAAAAAAACATGTACAAAATAAAAACAAAAATATTTTTCATTTAGTACATTAGTTATAATTGCAATACAGAATTATTGATCAAAAACAAAATGCTGTAATAAGTTATTATTAAAAATATAAATAAAAAGGACTTAAATTAGATAAATTAGAAATGACAACGTAATAAGCACAACATGCAAAACATAAACTCTTATTAAAAAAGAAAGTTTGTTTTTTGTTCTTTATATTTCAACTTTCCTTATTCGGATTGCCTTAAGTTGTTTGAATAAGTTGTATTTAATTAACATATTTCCATTTAATAATTTTTTTAAAACTTGTGTTCCTTTTTGGCGATCGGCCTGGCTATTAGAATTGAATTGCAGAATTCGATCACACTGTAGTAATTAAATATTTTTTAATTATAAATTTTATTTTTAAGTCAATAATTTGTTTACTTAATTTGTAATTTATAAATTTATATGATTTACTTATTTAATAAAGTTGGTTAATTATTTTTTTAAATAATTATACTTTGAATTTTATTTCATGACTTAACCAAATTTTAAGTTTTTTATTATTATTTCACTCAGTTTATTTTGGTCTGACTAAATTTTTAAATTAATTCGCATCCACGCGTCGCTCCGTTTTGGCGGAAATGTAATTTAGTTACGATAATTTTATTCTTTTGTCAAAGTTAGTTTAAAAAAAAAGAATTTATAAATGCATATCGCTTTTGTACAATTTTAAATAAATAACTCCCTTCTATTGCGCATAATTTCATTTTCATCTTGTATAAATGGAAATAATTATGCCGCGCATTAAATAATAAAGCAAATTTATGAAAAAATGTTAATTTTTTAAGGTCTGATTAACATTTAAAAGGCATTATGTGGAGTGTGTGTGGGTAAAAAGGATCAAAAATTTAACAAATTTGACCGAAATTCATAAAAATAAAATAAATTTGTAATTTAAATAAATTGTGCGATTAAATTATAATAAATTAAACGCTAAGAAGAAAAATTGGAAAGAGAAAATGGCACAAATAAAAGTGTAAAAAGACTGGTGAATTACACTAAATCGTTTATCTTAAAAAATGGCTAATATGTTATAATAAAAATTAATTAAAAGATAAAAATGCAGCAGCTGTTTGGAAAACAAAAAGCGCCCGCACAAAATCGGAGGCTTTAAAATCGTATTAAACTCAAATATTTTAAATTATCAATAGAATATTTAACGATTCTAGCATAAACTTAATTTGAGAATTTGCTCAGACAATGTAAAACCAATATTAGAGTTAAAGAACTTATTTGATGGAAAACGTTGCATCAATTCATTACAAGATTTTAAAATACAAAAAATATTATTACAAATGCAGTCAACATAAAATCTCGAGAGATTAATCAATAAATTGGAAATCAAAAATTCTATTTTAATATAATGGAACGTATTAACCTAAAAACATAAATACCTATTAATCATTTTTTAAATAATCAAAAAACAAAATTTACAGCCCTTTCGCAAGCTCTAAACAAATACGGCTGCAACTTCCGAAAAGCATTCTTTAACAAAATACGAAAATAACCTTAAGACCCATTAAACTAAAAAAGTCTAATTCCTTAGGATGGCCCATTATATATTATTAATACTTTTATAAATTAATTTAAAATAGTTGAAACAAATAAACTAAATGCAATTTTTTAAACAAAAATGGCATCAATTTCTACTTATAAACGATAATAAAATATTGATCATTTTTCCTGTATTAAAACAATCAAATAATTAAAAAGTAAATATCAAATAATATCATAACAATTATATTTTCAGCAGTCGGTGGAATAATACACAAGTTGTATGCATCACGTCATGCGGGAAAAACAACTGTCCTTGTCCCAACTGCAAACCAAACCGATATAACGGGCGACGTTTTCGTTGACTCCTTTGTTGATTTGGACATTCGTTATGTAACAGACTTTGATGAGGTGTTCTCAATTCTTTTCCCGGAAATTTACAATGGATAAACTTTTTAATTTAAAAAATAAGTATATGGGGTCAGAGTTTTTAGTCCATTAAAATATAATTTCATCAAAAGTATAAATTAGGTGAAGCTAAAAAAATAGAAAAAGACTTTGGAAGGGGATAAACTGTGCCGATGCAACGATTCCTTACAGTCAAAGACGCAAAAGATTTAAATTAAATTAACTATTACAAAGAATTGTTAAAATAAAGATAAATGAAGAAGTTAAGCAAAATAAACAAACATCATTCTAGTTAAAATAAAAAAATAAAATTATAAACGCACTTTAAAAATAGACCAATAATATTTGAATCCAATTATGAAAGCAAAAAAATAAAAAAAGCCCCAAATTGCTAAAACAATTAGACCATAAAGTTATACAATTTTGCTAGAAATATGCATACCTCACAATTTTATTAAAAAGATTAATGTTATTAAAATTTAATTTTTATTCTTTTTAAAAATAAATATATTTGTTAATTAAAACTCTCTGCAAATAAAAAACCCTTAAATAAGAAGATCTTTACAGTTGAATATTAATGCAAACTAAATTTGTAACAGAAATAGCAATTTATACAGAATCCTTTTCTATGGAAGAACCTAAATTAAACAATATTACACAAACTTATGGACTTTAACATGTTTAACTATAATTATGCAGATTAAATAAACATAAGATACGAGCTCCGTAATTATATTAATTACTTATTTTTTTACTTCATCATCAGAAAGTAAAAAAGCATCATTTGTGCACCAAAAATACACATTTCTGAGATTTTTTTAAAATATGATTAATTATTTCAAATTGATTATAATAATCAAAGCAGCCGGTAATTTAGCGAAATAAATATTTTTATTATAACTTGGTACAAGAATTATTAAATTAGATTTAAACAAAAACGAATTTTATAATATAAAAATACTAGATTGGAAAATATTAATGCAAACAAATCCATGCAAAGAGGAGGCATAAACAGATTGATAAAAGTGTCAATGACAAAAGTTACGAATGAAATAATTTGAGTTTGCCCGACGTTATTCTTCAGAAATGGTCATGGAGGCAAATAACATCCTTGGCGGAAACAAAGTTATCGGTTTCAAAGCGTCATAGCATTGGCTTACGAAATTTAAAAAGAGACACCGGAATGCTTCTTGATACGTAAAAAAGTGCTTTTTAGTTATAAGTAATCTCAATAAGATACACCGGCGTGCATCGAAATAGGTCTTAGGCATGCTTTTATTTACTTCGTGAAATAAAACTTTCTAGATATATTACATTCTTGAATACTTGATTTTATTTGATTTCTAATTTTATTCAACAAATTATTTGATCCTTTAAATTTTAAAAATAAATTTTTATCATTTAAAAACTCTTTATTTTTGATTTTAGAAATAACATATTAAGTTCTTTTTTTAGACATTATCAGGATATCATTATTTAATTTGTCGCACCTTTGTTTTCACGTTCCTCCACCGATCGTATATCTCCCGTCGTTGAACAACGGTAGTTTAACGAATGTCATAATTTTAGCTTATGTCTTTTTTCAAATTTTCACAGATTTTTAATTTTTAAACGTTAGTGCACGTCAACCAAAATGTTCTAATTAAGAAAAATTTAATTTGTTTTTATTGCTTTCAAGTAACATTTTAAACCAAAATTCACATTGAAAAATGTAATATTAGAATTATTTTAAAACTAACTTGTATGAGTGTACCATTAACTTTTAATATTTCATGTTTTTATGTATAAATATTTTAACTTTTGTTTTCAGCCGTTATTAGTAGTTTTAATTGATTTTTCTTCAACTTTATTTTAAACTAATAATTAAATATTAGTCTGTAGACGTCGTTTCCTCTCGCACAGGCGGTTAAAAAAACAGAACATTTTGTTGAAAAACAATTGTCTCACTTACCGCTTTGTATACGGAAGCCAACTCGCTGATGTAAATTTGTTTCAAATTTCAATAAGTATTAAGCCAAAAATACATTTTACCAATTGATAATATGTAGTAAAATAACTTTATAATTAGTGGGTTAAACTTAGTTTCTTTATTTAGTTTAATATAGTTTTTTTATAAACAAATAATGAAATAAGTTCTGCTCTTGTGTCACGATGTTACCTGATATTTTCTGTTTTTCTTTACATAATATATTTTAGTTTGATGATTTCAAATATAATTTTTATAAACAAATTTTTTTTTAAATTTTAGTTTTTAAACAACAACCTTTCAAAACTTTCAAATAATCATATTAATTTAATAAACAAACCAAATGTTTTTTAAAAGCTTTTACTTTTTGTTAGTCTTTTTTTCATTTAGAGGTTGTTTATTTATCAGATATAGAAGGTGTTTGGACATCATTGCTTTTTCTTTTAGTTTAATTAAATATGGTCGGTGCAGTCGCAAAATTTGTACTGAAGATTCTTGAATTAATTATGATTTTTATTAATGTTTAATTTAAAATTATTAATATTCCTTTAGAGTTGCGTGTAATTGATTTATATTTAATTTTTATTATTTTTGAATTTATTTTATTTACATATACTATAAAAGTTCTGTCGTCTCATCAAGTTATTAATTTTGCTTATTTAATTATACGCCTGCTTTCAAACCGGACGATGAAAGAAGTGAGCAATGCGCGACATTCAGTGATTCTCAACATAATGAATGAAAAAAATCTTTGTATTGTTTAATATTTTCTATTAAATTCATAATTGACTATAATTAAAGACGACCATATGCTTCAACATTAATTAATAATATCATTAACTACATAAAATATTATTTTAAAAATAAAAATTTAAAAAAAAATATTCAATTAAAATCCTTTTAAGCCACTGAAGTGGATGAGGATGCGCGCAAAATTAACAACTTCAAATCAATTTATCTTTGTATGAGCGTAGAGGAAAGGAAGTTGTAACTGGATTTAAAAAACTTTAAATAAACAATTTATTTCTTATCGAAATCAGCAAGTAAATAAATATATGTCACAATTGAAATTTATCTAATAAACAAATTAAATCATGAACTAAGCAAGCGGTGCGTTAAATTATTTTTCGCTTTTTCGGCGAAAGTTAATTAATTCTCAAGTTTGACAAAAAATATTTTATTATTTTAAATAATATTCATTGTCCATTATCAAAATGTCACAACATACATGACATGACAACAGTAGTAATCGCCGTGGAAAAGATTATAGATTACGTAAACTGCGACCAAATGAAAATGAAAAAATAGGCATAGAATTAAATATATTGCGATAAAATGAGCACAAACACAAACACTTTTAAAAATAAGTCCAAAAATTTTAATGAAAAGAGGTGTGTAAATATAATACCAGACATTGACTGTGTCCATTCCCCCCCCCCCCCATTTTTATCAAATATAATATTAGGAAAACATATTGAAGCGAAATACATTTAAAATTATAATGTAAAAACATTTTATTAAATATGATCACGAAAAAATGAAAATCTACTACATCATTTATTTTTGAGTTTGAGATGAAAGTTTCAGCATATCAAATATTAGTTTTCTAATGTTTCGTATATTTGTATTCACATTGATTCAAAAATATTTTTAACTTGGCAACGAGCGCCATGGACAATTTGCAAATTTAAAACAGCTGCTTGAATTGAGCAGCTAAATTTTTGTCCATATAATTTGTGGCCCTAGTAATTATTTATGGCGATAAGGAAACGATTTTTTATTTAGAAATATTTTTTAGTGTTTTTTAGCTTATCAAATGATATCATATAACATTTTATCACATACTATAAATTTTCAATATTATTAGGGTGCATTTTTGGTCTATGTTTTTATTATTTTGTATTTTATGTACCTAATTTGCTTCCAGCAAAATGTGTTTGTTTGTTGACTCAAAAAGGGCGAAGAGTGTAATTGATGAAAAATTGACGCCACACAAAGTGCACCCTCGTGCTGAACAAAACGTAAGAATTTTTACCTTAGATTAAATTTATTTATATTATTAATTGATTAAAATGGTTTCGCTTGTTGTTATATGCTCGCAATATTTGTACCTTTATTTGATTCAACATCCTTTAGTTGCTCCGCACAATCTTGCTGTTGTTGTTTTAAAACAAAAGAAAGATTCTATTATTTTATATAATTGTTCTTGTATGAAAATTAAGTCAATTTTTTAAAATAAAATATTTAGATAACAAACAGGGTGTCATAATTATAAAAATTTTATTTATCATTATCTATATTTTGTTAATGACTTCAGTCTGAAATTAATATTATCGCGTAAAACTGACATTTAATTGGCTTATATGATAAACAAAATTAATTATAATACCAAAATAAATAAAATTCACGATAAATTGCAAAATTAAAATAGAATCATAATCTTTATTAAAAGCAAAAAATAAATAAAAATTTTGTAATAAATTAATTCAATAATATATGCATTCGATGATAATGATAAAAAAATCTGAAGAAATCGCATCTTTCCTTTCAACAAATAAAATATTTAAGAATATTAATTAAATGCATACTAAACAAAGTAAAATCTTTAATAAGAATCACAAAATTACATAATTAATGCCAATGACATTATTCGAACAAATCGATTACATACTTTTCAGAATACGTGCTACCCGATTGAGCTCGACGCTAAGAAATTTTAATAAATATTTTTAAAAATATTCAGCAGTAGATGTGTTTATTAAATGGTAACTTCGAGTTGTCATTTTACTTAAAATCAGGAGGCCATCTTCAATTGTACGCCACAGCAGCGAACGAAAACCTATGATTGATTGGTCATAATTACAGCCAAATCGCAAAATCAAAAAATAGAAATTAAATTTTAATGAGATTAAGAATATAAAATCTAGTTTATTTTAAATAAATTGTTTTACAAAAGTTTAATAAAAAAGTTTATAAACACCTAGATGCCCGTGAATCTAGAGTTAATAGTGGATGAATTATAAATTAAAAAAACAAATTTCCAACAACTGTTATATTTTAAATAATAACTTTTAAATCATGTTAAATTAAAAAGTTACCAAAAGCAAACAAAAAATATTGCATTTTGAATTTAAATTGTTGGAAACTTTTCAATTATAAGAAACAAAGCCTTGTTAGACAATAGGGACAAAAATAGTATCTAAAATTTATTTTTAAGGAATTAATTGTAAATATTAAAAGAATGTATCGAATTATATATAAAATTAAATAACTTGTAAAGAAATGAAACCAACCCCAAATAAACGCAAAAAAAAAGATATTTGACTGCCATTTATAAAAATAACGTGCTAAAGGTTTTATAAGTTTAACATTTCCAGATAGGACACAAAATGGGGGATGCGATGATATGCCCGAAGATATTTGAACCAACCCTAACCATGTAAGCAATAGACTTCAAGAAGTTAAATCTGTATTAAAATTAAATATATATATATATATTTAACGTTAAATGCGTGAATTTCAGATTTAATAAAAATTACAAATATGCAATGATAATAAAAAAATTATTTAAATTAAAGAATTCAGCTACTGATTCATTACTTACGCAAAAAAATATATATAACAAATTAATAATTATGTTAACCGAGAAATACCAAGAGACTTTTTAAAGATTCACGAATAACAGTATAATAAAAATTTTGCTCATTTAGATATATTAAAACCTGAAAAAAAAGTATTGACTCTCAAAAAAATTTCAATGCAATAATTCATTTTGGTGGCTTAAATATATTATCAAATAATAAAGCGAAAAATAAGTCGCATCCAAATTATTAAATAAAGCAATTAAACGCGTAAAGAAAAAATAATACAATAACTTTAACTTGCGGACGTAATGATAAAAAACAGGGTTCGATTACACATAGCCGACAGTATCACTGGCTTATGAGTCATTAAATGAACGCGAAAAATTTGTGAGCAATTCAACTAATTAAATTTAAAGCTATAAACGAACGGGTATATTTTAATTTAATCAAAAGACAAAATTACATCGAACTGCTCTTCCCAAAACCCAATAGTTTATATATTTATTTCAGATAAATAAATATTAAAATTAATAATTAATATTACATGATAAGCTAAAATTATTAAATTTAAAA
Organism: Globodera rostochiensis; assembly: GCA_018350325.1. NCBI lineage: Eukaryota > Metazoa > Nematoda > Chromadorea > Rhabditida > Heteroderidae > Globodera > Globodera rostochiensis. The sequence goes on from JAEVLN010000031.1 coordinate 263,416, forward strand.
ATGACTAAATATGAAATTGTTTGATCTTTCGAAATTCAAATAATTTGGGACCTTAGGTGTTCGCGGTCTTCAAAACAACTAACGATGGTAAAGCTGTGGACAAATGTTTTCATAAGAACTGGATGTGTGACTCTTTTTCCTGACAAGTACAGTCCAACTCGTACAAGCGAACAATTTAAAACAAGATTTGAAACGTCACAATGCAAAAATTCTTTAGCCCAAAGCGCCACCCGCGCCACCCACGCCACGTATTTAAACTAAAAAAGCATTTAATTTATAAGCAAAATAATGACTTAATTATTTTGAAGTCGTTCATTTAACCAATTTTCTCATTCAAAAGTTTTTATTAATTCTCATAAATATTACAAACTTATTTTTAATAAAATATCTATTTAGACTTGATCGGAATTCTAAAAGGCATTATTTAATGCATGATATAGTCCACACAGAGTTTGATATAAAAAAAGTCATCATAAATAATAAAAATATATTCGGAAAATATACGCAAAGATAATTGTTTTGAATGGCAAAATGTTTAAAGGTAAAAGTGAATAAAAATGTAACAAGAAAAAAATGTTATTGACTTCAAAAAAATATTTTATGTTCAAAAAATCAAATTAATAAAAAATTATTTACGCTTCGAAAATTATGGCATTATAATGCAAAGTGCAATGGCAACACTGCGTTTCACAAGCTTAAAAAGAGAAGATACACCCATTCATAAACACCAGAATTACAAAAAATAATCAATTATATGGAAAAAGAATTCCTGAAACGAGAAGGTAGATTGGCTCCTCTTTGCGTGAGAAAAATAATTTGGAGAATCAGCTTCTGAGATGTATCGGAGATCTGTTAAACTCCTCGTATTCGCCAAAAACAATTCCCGACGGATTTAATATTAACTTATTTTACAAACAAAATAAATTAAAATTATAAGAATGAAAACCTTTAAAATTTAATAAATATATAACATAAACGCTCCAATTTTCTAAAAATAAATATATGGAAAATATCCCACACATTTAAATTTATAATTTGCAGGTAAACAATGCTTAACAAAAAATATGCAAAAAGTCATAAAATAAAATAACCATATATAAATAATAATGCCGAATTAAATCTATCAGTATTATTAAATACAGATAAAAATAATAAATTAAATTAAATACCTTGTTTATTTGCATGTATGATTAAATTTAGATGCCATGCCAATATTGGCAATTACATATAACGTAGTTTTAAACTAAATTATTAATTCACTAAAAATGGTATGGTCTTTTGTAATGAATGATTGAAATTATGTTGATTCAAACAAATTAAAACAAATTGTTTTAAATATTTTTATAAAACATATAAAATTATAGCTTAAAACTAAGGAAAGATAACCATTTTATTCTATGTACAAACATCACCACGAGGGCACAGTACACACAGTCAGATGTGTGCAAGGAAAAATATGGCCCGCACCATGTCCATCAAATAAAGCTTATAAATGAGTATACTGTAAACAATTCCATAGATATAAGTGCTTTAGTAATTTTCAGGTTAATTAATTACGTATTGTTGTCTAATTAATAGCAAAATGAAAGAGCATACTCGAAAGAAAAAATAATTAAAAAGAAATAACTCTGCGATAAGCAAAATTAACTAAAAAGAAAAAATACAAATAAATGGCTTAAAATTACTTGAAAATTCATTAAAAAAATGTCAATATCTTATTTTAAAAATATAACTTGTACCCTGATCAATCAATGATCCTCAACAAGGAGTCTTTAACGCAGTTTTTTAAATAAATCAAAATAACATTTTGAAACAATTGAAGAAAAAACAACTCGGAACCGGGCCAAAAGATTTTTATAAAAAATTTAAATATGAATTTAAATTGCATAACTATTTTAAACAATATATTAATTCATTGGTAGATTAATAACAGTCTAATAAGTGTTATCAAATTGGTATTTAAATTAATTTTTTTTTTTTGTAATTTAACAAAATGCTTTCCACTGCCGCTAATTTCTTCAAAATTTTATTTCAATATTTTAATCATGCTTAAAATTTTATATCTTATGAAGTTTGGTATATTAGATTTTTTTCGGCGGTGGTTGTGGCTGGTTCTTTGACGGCAAAAACATCTTTTATTTATTAAAAGTTTGTGCTCAATTCAACGGACCAATAAACGACCATTTCGTGGAAAGTAAACTAATGATTTAAATTGCCTTTTTTATAGTACAAATATTTTCTTTAAATGATTTAGTAATTTAACAGTTTAAAGAATGATTTATAAATTATTTTTTAAGCTTTGATAATATTGTCAGTGATTTAAATTTTATTTTTTTGAACTTTTGGTATATAATTGAAAATAGTGCTACAGCACTCTTCGTTTATCTTGTATTAATTTTATATAATTATGTTATTTTATTTTTAATTATTTATATACATTTGGTTCTTTTCCTTAATTTTTTTGCCTCAATTAAATTAAAATTTTTTGAACAGTTCACACTATAATCGTTTTATATGGCCAGGGGTGCCGCATTCGCTCCCGTGAGTACGAGAGGTACCAACTTTTCCAATCGCATTTAATAACGTATGACTTATGAATTTTTATTTAGATTATTTTTTCATAGATTTGTTTACATTTTGCCACCAATATATCGCCGTGCCCAATAATATTAAAAAGGATTAAAGTTTTTACTTTAACCGATTATTATTTTTTGCATTTATGTGGAACAATAATTTTTATATATATTCAATTTTAATCAAATTTGTTAATCATTTAATTTTTTAATTTCAATCAATTTTCATGCTAACTTTTATTTAAATGAAACATATATTTGCAGTCACTTTGTTTGAATCTGATATTCTGAATTTATTATTTACAAAGTTAGATTAGAGTTGGAATAATGAATTTTTTTATTCATTGATTTGTTTGGTATATATACAAATAAATTCTGGTTACGGGCCTGAGCTCACTGATACCTACCGCGCGGGCAGCGGCGTCTTTGCTGTAATAATCTTTTTTTCAAAGTTGTATACCTTTGAAATTTTAAATTCTTTTATTTTTATTGATTTGTAAGGCTATAATGAATTTTCAAATGAAACTGTACAATTCGCTCTTGATGATCAAGAAATTCGTCCTTTTCTGTGCTTGCAAAAATTACAAGCTTCTGCATTAGTATCCCGACAGTGCTATATTGCAGAACAGTATTGATATTACTCCAGTTATTGTTCTTGTCATAGCGGATTGAATACCCAACTTCTTTACCAAGCTTAAGACAATCGGGAAATTAGAATTTTATTTTATTTTATTACCACAACATCCATCTCTTCCGCAACCCTGAAATTAAATTATAATTTAAGTATTTGTGGCACTTTTCTACATTATATGGGGAATTTTTTATTTAAGTGATTTTAATTTTTGTCAAACTTTGAGTTGGCCAAATTATATTACACAGTTACAATTTATAGTGAACAATTTTAATGAGAGTAACGCATATGTTTTGCATGTCGTGCTTATTATCGTGTCTTTTCTAATAATATTTATCTAATTTAAGTCTTTTTATTTATATTTTTAATTATAACTTTTATATTTGATGTTAATTGTAAAGAAATGTAGTCTCTAATTAATTGCTATTTTATACAAATATTTAAGAAATTCGATTAAAAAGATTTGGCGACGAAACATTACGTCTTAAATAAGAAGATATACTCACATCAAATCCCAAATAAATATTAATAATGATGAATATCTAATATGATGTAAAATAGAATAATTGTCGTCACTTGCATATGCAAAATAATTCAAACACAAACAAATGACTAATTCTGGTGTTACACTTAAATAAATAAAACTAAAATAATTTTATTATGGGGAAATTATTGTTTTAAAAATTGTACGTAAAATAATTATTAGTAAATTTATTTCTTGTCATTGTTTACTTTCAACATATTTTCTGATTTAAAAATCGACTTCAATTGTTTATTTTTAACCTTGATAGAATGGGTTATTGCTACGACCGTGACTTTTCCCAGTGGATCACGCCGTTTGAGCCAGATGCTATTAATATATTATAAATTTTATTAAATAGACCATTTATGTGGTTTAATTCTGTTTTTTTCTGAGTAAGGCAATACAAATATTCTATTTGCTGCTTACACTTTAATTTTTATTAAATGATACTGTTTGGTATAATGTGTGATTTTTTTTAAATTTAAACATAACATAAATCAAATCCTTATCAATCGTAATGATTCAAAAATAAATATATGAAGAAGAAAACAGAAATAAAATATTTTTGAGCGCCTGAGAGTGATTATTTGAGTAACAATTTTTAATAATTTTATTTATTTTTAATGCAAGTAAATAATTTTGACTATCCCCAGTTGGGTTTTTTTAATGGTAACGACGTACTAACCATTTTTATGAGTTCGTCAATGTAGTTATTGAGTTAAAGTGTATTAATATGCACAAAATTAATCGCAGCTAAATAACATTTTGATTAAACGTAAAATTTTTGTTTTTACTTTAAGCGCCAACTGAGTTTAAAATACATTTATAAATTTTTAATGCAAAACATTTATTTGTTTACCAATATTTTAAGCGTTATTCATATTCTATAAATTTATGTTGAACAAAAAAAACTATATAATTTTTATTAGAATAATTTTATTTAATTAATTTTGCCCATATTTTTACCTTTTTGGCCGTTTAAACCCCGACAACTCTTGCAGCTACAATTTATTTGTAGCTATTTTTTAAATAAATTTTCGTTGCAAAGATACAAGCTAATTTAGAACTTTTTAATTTATAAATATATTTAAATTACCCGCCCTGAATCCTCAATTTTTATATATTTTTTTATAGGAAGGAGATAGGCCCGCTTCATGGCCTCGCTGCATGTGTTGATTTATGGTGCGCCCAGAAAAAGTTACAAAAAGACTACAAAATTTTAATATTTATAAAAAGTATTTAAAAATAATTGTTTGTTTTTTGATATTATTATATTTGTATTCAGCTGTTGCCCTATAGATCACATTTCTTATGATTAGGACGTGGTTAATTAGATTTTATTTAATGTTGCTCAAAAGCCGAAAAATTTAATTGACATTTTATAATTACCGCATTTAAAATTGTTTTGGTTAATTTAAATATACAAATTTGTTGTGCATAGCGTTGTTATTTTTATTTTATTATAATTTTTGGTGTTGATTAATTATAATTTAATTTTATGTTCTTGTATTTGTATGCCATTTTAGAGATTTATTTTGATAACGATATTTTTTTGACTATTTTGTTCAAAATGCGTTTTAATATTTAAATATTGCAGGTATTACTGCTTAGCATGTTCAAGTTTCGAATATGCGCCGAAGGGCTTAGCTATGGTGCTTCTTTTTGTAAGCCGGCTTGGCATTGCTTAAAAAAAGCTTTAAACAAGAGATGCCGTAAAAATTTTAAATAAGTACACGCAAAGAATAAAATTTAGGGTTTAATGTTTAAAATGTAATTCGGCCAAAGAAGAATGGAAATAAAAAAAGATGATTAAAAATGCTTTAAAAACATTCATTGTTTTTCAAATCAAAAAAATATTAAAAATTAAACGACCAGCGCGGTCACGGTCAGAACCATCAGCGTAAGATCATGTTCTTTAAAAAGAAGCAACTTCACCTTCAATGGCTTTCTCTAAACGGTCGGCTATAAACCGCATGTAATGGGATTACATTTACACGATGATGCAAACAAAAATAAACATCATTCAAATGTTAAAAAATGAAACAAAATACAAATTAAGATAAAAACGTAACTAAACCTTAAAAGATAAAAAGCGATAAAATCTATGGAAGGAAAACATTAAATTAAACAAAAAATTAATTGAATCAGAGTTAATGAATCGTTTCCACAAACATAGATTTTATTTATAGTGGTAAAAGATATTAATTCAAAAAATGTAATAATTCTCTTTTCAGATAATTTCAACTTACAATAAAATCCAAATTGCGGGTAAATAACATAAATTTAATAATCTGGCACTTCCAATTATGGTTGTGCAACAGGTCAAACAGTGCCAATGGCATTATCAACAGTCCCACAAGTAATCTGTGCCATTTTAGAATAAATTATAAACAATTTTTCATAAAAATTTAATATAAAATAACATATTTAAAAGAAGGAACCATAATAAGCAATAAAAAAAATAATAAAAACTTTAAAAATAATATAAAACATGATTTTTTTCCTATTTTAATGAGGGAAATACAGCAGATATAATTAAATAAGATTTTAAAGTTAACAAAACAAAATTTTAAACTGAAGACTGTATCATTGGCTGAATTAAAAATTGTTTGATAAAAATATTGAGGAATAAAGCATAAATAATAATGAACTAAAAATGTTTTCACTACAAGAACTTTGTGTTGAAAATTTTTACAAAATTAAAAATATATAAATTTACAAATTTTATGAATGACAAATTTCTTTCAACGTATCGATCAACAAATGAATCCCAAAGCAATTTTTGAACGTAACGTTAAGGCCATAATGCAGAAAATAAACGTATATAAGAAAAAATTTCCCAAAACATTTATGCTCGCCCTTTGGAAAACAAGAAAATTGTGTATTTCATCATCGACAACCAAGGCAAACACAGTTCACGACACGTCAAGGAAGAGAAAGAGAGAATAAAATACTTCATTTTTAACATGAAGTGGAATAATTTTCTATAAAAGTTAATAAATTATAAAAAATAACCAATAAGATAATTGCCCGTTAAAACAAATTTAACACCGGATCCTACAAAGACACCGCACGAATTTTTTGAAACCGATTAAAAAGATGAAAATAAAAATATAAATTATTATTTAACATTTGTTTAATTGCTTAATATTCACTTGAAATTATTTCAAAAAAAACCGTAAATTATTTCAAAAAACACTTAATTCGTAAAATTGTTTAAATAACAATTGAACTTTAAAAAAATCAATCATTGCTCCCTGCAGCTATATTAATTATTATAAATCAAATTAAATGAATAAATAACATTTTTATCACAAACATTAAATCAAATAAAAAATAAGGGTTCATTGAATTTGAATTATTTATTTTTCTTTAAACGGTTAATCGGTGCTTCAAACTAAAAAAATATCTTCGGCCAAGGTTTGGAGGGTTATAAATTGGCTTAAACCGATAGGTGCCCCTTTTTTTGAACTAAGTCTTAGAATCGCTCAGCCAATCACTATAAAAATAGTTCAGTCGATTGAAAAAAGTGATCAATCCCCAATCGGCACTTTTTGGGTAAAGTGCCAATATTTTGTAAAACCTTTTGAAGAACTTTTTACAGACCTTAAATTCAATACCTAACTTGTAACCCACATAGTAAATTATTCTGATTGAAAGCACACAATAAAAAAATGGCCAAAAAGTCCAAAATTAAAAGAAATTCGCAAATAAAATTCTTCACAAAAAATCAAAATAAATAGATAAAACTTGAATTTTAGGCGGAAAACTAAGAAAAACGGCCAAAAGGTTCAGAAAATCGGACAAATATAATTTTTTTTATTAAGTCGGCGCTTAAAAATGTCCAAAGTGTAAATAAACAAAATTAATAAAATGTTAGTAATTTTACAGAAAATGTGTGATCGACCTCGAAAAAGGAAAAACAACAACTTGGACAAAAGACAATGCCAACCGTGCTTGAAGGAAAATTGAATGCGAATTAGTTAAATTTAGCAGATAAAATTAATTTAAGTTTTTATAATCAAAAATCAACACAACAGATATAATGAGCAAACAAATTTAATTAACTATTAAATTCTTATATCAACAAAAAGGCTTGAACGCGCAAATGCATATAAAGTATATGTCGTTTGGACGAAAAACAATTTGAAATGTTATTTTAAAAATAATCAAAATCTTGAACAACATTATCCCCTTCTTCACAATCTACTTAGCACTGTAACGTGTAAAACAATCCACCTAGATTCGTATTTTACTTAGCCAATATTTAGATATCTATATAAAAAAGTACGAATTAATTAATATAAAATTTTATTTTTTACATAAAAAGATAAAAGAAGGCGCGCATCGGTCGGATCATTTCAATGAAAATAACAATTTTCTTGAAAGCTAACCTTCTTATAAGAAAGACAAAAAACAAGCCATTTTGTTATTAATTTTTAAATATTCTTTAAATATTAAGGGAAAACACACTCTGAAGCTTTTATCATTTAGTCTGCCTAATTAGAGTTAAAATGTTAAAATGTAAATTGGAAAAGTTCGTGACAGTAATAAAAAAAAATCAATAATGCGAAAAAAACGAATATCAGGATTTGTATAAATATTTAACGAGCACGTTGGGCAAATTATAAAATGACGAATTTCATTTTGAATCAAATGTTGTTAAAAAATGAATAACAAAATATATCATAACAAATCAAATTTTTAAAACAACAAAATAAAAAAGTTTGCACGTTTACCTAACTAAATTCATTTACGAAAACTCCTTGGAAAGCTGTGTCGGTCAAGGGTACGCGTCAAACCACAGTCGGCGTGTGCCCAGTTGATGTCAAAAAATATATATATTTAAAATTACAGTTCGTCGTTTAGGTATACTAAACTAAAATAAATAAAGGTACAATGTTCAAAAACCAGCGAACATGCTGCTTGGGATAGTCCACAGAAACTCTTACCAAGAAAGAATAAATATAAATAACTTTTTCGAAGTACGCATGGACGAATAAAAAATTAAAAAAATTTATTTATTAACCTAATATATAGAATACTCTTGAAACATTATTTAAATTAATAAAAGCACTATGTACCTAATTAAATGATAATATTTAAATGATTAAATTCAACAAATACATGCTAAAAAATTAGCATAAGAATTACCAAATATCGTTCATGGCTACCAGGGGTGGACGAAATTTCGTTTCGGTTTCGTGTTTTTCGTGTTTTCGTGGGTTTTTTGGGTTTCGTTTTCGTGTTTCGTTTTCGTCCTAGAATTTTTTTTCGTTTCGGTTTCGTTTTCGTAAATGAAAAAATATTTTTTTTCGTTTCGGTTTCGTTTTCGAAAATGAAAAATTTTACGAAAAAATCGAAAAAAAGTACACCCCTAAAGAATGGACTTTTGGAGATAATTTTAATTTTATGGGAGGTAATCTAGTGTTGGACACCACGATACATGGTGGTGTAGTGGTTAGTGTTGAGTTCATTCAGGTTATCATTTGTCAGGTTCGATTCCCCGGACCTGCTACCCTCTTTTTGAATCTTTCGTGCAGAAATTTGTTTTTAAAAACAATTTAAATAAGTTTTAAAATTGTTTTACACTTTTAAAAATAAATATTTCGAACTTTTCTTTATAACTTACACAAATCGCATGCTTTTTTCTTAATTTTCATTCAAAACCAAAGAAAAATTATGAATTTTTGGATCAATTTCATAACAAAAACCGATAAAATTTAAAAAATTTCTCGGCGGCGCCTATCGGCACCGCCGACTCCCCCCGTATCCACAGAAGTGACAACTCTATGGCATCGGGTCAAAAATATGGCTTTTTTTTTGCTATTGCGGTAATAACAATTTATTAAATGAAAATAAAACAATTATTACCTTGATAATAACAGAAATTCATAAAATAAACGATATATGTAACAACAGTAAAATTAACAATAGGTCGAGAAATTTGATTTGATTGGATATAAATTATATTAAAAATGTATTTAATATAGCTTTTGCCAAAGATAAAATAAAGTATTAGAAAAAAAAGTTGGCAATGAAGAAAAGCGCAGCGGGGCAATTTGAGGACAGCGCAGAGCTTTCTGCACATCCGGTATGAAATGATAGTTTATAAAAAAGTCATGATAATTCTAAATAATAAGGGTAAGAAAGTAAACAAATGTTAGCACTTGCTAATTAATAATCACACATTAAGCCAAAAGCCATAAATCAATTTAAGTGTCCATTAAACTCCGGATTGATGAATTTGAATTAGGGTTGCCGCCGGGGGGGGGGGGGACGGGGACGGGGAAAAGCGGGGATCCCCGGCCATTTTCATCCCCGTCCCCGTTCC